>BROG01000392.1:517500-678250 GCA_030159075.1 Atrina japonica
ATAATTGATGTATATATAATTTTACTTATTCAAATGTTTGTCTCTTTAGAATAAGATCTTACAGAATATGGGGACTACAAAGTATGTATCTAACAAAGTATTGAGAAGCCAATATGTCATACATTGTACTCAGTTATACTATAATAGTAGTTCCTACGCTATATAAATGAAACCTGATCCCACCTCTGGATTATCAGGGGTCGAATTTGTCCAATGTTCACCGGATTTGTATATTGACTTCTAAACATACTGGAGATTGATACTTAAGTATCTGTGACCATTACTTTATATATATGGCCTCCCATGAATATCCTCATGCAGAGAAATAAACTTAAAGAATTATCAGTTAGATTCCAAGTCCAATTATCCTTTCCCGCTTGCAAGAGAAGATCATTCTTCTAAGATAGAACCTGATCTAAATTTCTACAAAATAAAAATTACTCATTTCGTAGAAGTGTCAGTTATGTTCCAGGCCTACAGGGTTCCCATTACAAATTGATTTTTACACACAATGCCCATCTTATAGATGTAGTATTTTGTTGTATACCCACTGGCAATTCTTCACACACGATTCCCATCTTATAGATGTAGTGTTTTGTTGTATATCCATTGGTACTTCTTCACACAGAATTCCCATCTTAAAGATGTTGTATTTTGTTGTATATCCATTGGTACTTCTTCATTATAAATACTAGTCATGAAGTATCCCGCTTTCAAGACTTACGTTTTTTCCCCTCGAATAGAAAGGAATTCGATATCTACATAATACATGATCAAATGAATAAGTGAATAAATAAATAATAAATGGAAATGTCATTTTATAGATGACAGAGATCTAAATATATGTTCAATATAGTCTACGTTAGGAGACAAATACATTTTAGAATTTCCGTTGCCAATTTATCATGCAAATGCATCATTTTCACCCTGTCAGTGCTGTGACAATGATGATTTCTTATCTCGATAAAAATAGAAATGTAATATTATTATGTAATATGTATAGCAAAATGACTTCAAGTTTAAATGTCTGCGGGCGGCGAAATATTTATTGCTTAACGCTTCCTTCTTGGATATTTTACATTCTGTAGATGGCAGATTAACAACCAATCTTTGTGACAAACGTAATGATTTTTGACTTCCTATTGTTAATTTTCCAGATTTAAGCAGTTATATCCTGTTTTTGCCAGCAAATTGTGTCTATATTTCCCAGCTGATCCAGTATGCCTGAGCGTATATATAGAAAACAGTTCCACCTGGCTGATAATTTAATTCATTTGAAGCCATGACGACATTTTCTTTAATTTGACTTAAATAAAACAGAATACTTATCAACACGAGTTAAACGATAATCAAGTCTACACTGCTTTACTATTATATATATAACAATGTATAGACGTAGATAAACAAGTGTGCATCATTCACATTTCATTCATTCTAGGTAATGTATGCATTATCCGTTAAACCCGTCTACGGTAATATACCTATGTAGCCCTTTTAAATCAAAGTTTAGGTCTAACTGCGGGATATCAAAATAACAACCTGTATACTTTTAACTCTACCTCTATATTGTTTTATGTTACAGCATTCGACAGATGTAAAAATAATCCATGTCAAAATGGCGGGAAATGCATTAATTATCCTCAGTCCTACCAATGTCAATGTGCAGCTGGATATGGTGGGGTTCACTGTGAAAGTAAGAATAATATATAATCAGTTGCATGTTTGAAGTGATATTCAATTTCTGTATGAAAAATTACAATGTGTGCAGGATTTGTATAGTATATCCGATATTCACTAACATGTTCGGCTATCTGGAACGATCGTTAAATAGTTATCAACGTATATCTACCCAATGAGTACTGAGCCGTATTAGGGTATATTTTAGAGTACGACATAGTAGTAGCTGTACAAACTGGGTAGGGTAGATTCATTGCCCATGGTACTTATTAATGATTCTCTAGATTACCCAATCTCAGTGTAGGTCCTATACACTTTCTAAATGTCCATACTACACGTGTGGATTTTCCAGACTATCACATTAGATCTCTTTGTTTTATGTCCATGGCGGTACTCTGGAATTTCTATATGTAAAAGTTTCTTATCTGAAATTTGCAGAAATCTATATGTGTCCTCTGGACATCAGTATTGATAATTTTATATTTTCTCTGGATCTCCCTCTCCCGAGGTCTTTAATGAACTGATTTCGTAAAATTTCGTTTCTACAAAGACGATATCGAACGGTAATGTTTAATTTTTTTAATTCAGCGGTATGCGTTCCGTTGTCTCAAATGCCTGATATTATGTAACCTTGTTGAAGGTCACGCAAATATGAGAGATGTATGTGCTTGCTATATAAGGTCATGACTGTTTCGACCAGTAATAAACACTTCTATTCGTGTAGACTGAAACTGTTTCCGGTTCCATGCAAAGTAAACCGACGTCTAACTTCGGTCAAAATGGCGACACGACAAAAGTTTACAAAATGTGGCCAATACAACTTTATTGGTGGTGTAAACAGTCCTGTGGTCAATTAGTCTAGATAAAGCTACAACTAATCACATTGAAACAGGTTATCAACAGATCAGTAGGCGCTACATTCTTATTTTTTGCTTCCAATAAAGTTTTAAGGAGAAGGATCTATTTTCCATATTTGGGCTTAGTTCAATTAATTCCTCTACCCATTCATTCTGGTGAGGTTTTCGTTTCCAATTTAAGTAATGAGTTTTCATTAATTTGTCATACACAAATCTAGTATTCTGTAAGTGATTTATTATTTTTTCTTAATCCAAACAAGTTCTGTATCTTCCAAGAACTTCTTAAAATCACCATTTTCCCGAACTTCAAATAAATCCATTAGCACGCCATTTTTATTCAGTAACAATCCTGAAACGGTATTAGTTTCGGAAAAAGAGCCGGTTACACTTTTTCGGTTAAAAGCCAAACGAATTGACCTGGAATGTTCTAGTCACGTCACGAGATACGCCGAAACTTCCACTTTCACTTTTTAGCCTGCTCATTTGATATACACAAGGAAGAACAGCGGGTATACGTTTGGTTTAAGTAATGTGATCTATCAGTTCTGATGGACTTCAGATCTGTCAGAAACAGATACAATATGTTTTATATATATATAACTCATATATCTTATACTAAAGTCATATGGATTTGAATGGAAAACACCATTTGCCTTCTTAATTCTCTAAAAACTAAGAAAGTCATCTTTTTTACAATGATAAATTTTAAACCGATTAAGGAATACATTTAAGTTTTGTTCTGAACTCTCTAAAAACTAAGAAAGTCATCTTTTTTACAGTGATAAATTTTAAACCGATTAAGGAATACATTTAAGTTCTGTTCTGAACTCTCTAAAAACTAAGAAAGTCATCTTTTTTACAGTGATAAATTTTAAACCGATTAAGGAATACATTTAAGTTCTGTTCTGAACTCTCTAAAAACTAAGAAAGTCATCTTTTTTACAGTGATAAATTTTAAACCGATTAAGGAATACATTTAAGTTCTGTTCTGAACTCTCTAAAAACTAAGAAAGTCATCTTTTTTACAGTGATAAATTTTAAACCGATTAAGGAATACATTTAAGTAAGAAAGTTCTGTTACTGTGAACTCTCTAAAAACTAAGAAAGTCATCTTTTTTACAGTGATAAATTTTAAACCGATTAAGGAATACATTTAAGTTCTGTTCTGAACTCTCTAAAAACTAAGAAAGTCATCTTTTTTACAGTGATAAATTTTAAACCGATTAAGGAATACATTTAAGTTCTGTTCTGAACTCTCTAAAAACTAAGAAAGTCATCTTTTTTACAGTGATAAATTTTGGATGGATTTAGGAATACATTTAAGTTGTGTTGATGATCTTGTATGATATGATTTTCTATCGGGTCTCCACATATATTGATATTGAACTCAACTGATGAGATCAATTTGACAGAAACAATCTTTCTAGCATTTATCTTCAGACAACAACAATGCAATTTCGGCTAATTTCTGTACATTTCCTTGTCTTGACATTCAATGGACCATGTTTATAGTTGTGATATGAGAAATGTCAGGAAGCATGTTTCTATCCTTATCGAACAAAGTTAGGGACGCGCGCGCGTGTGTGTGTAAGTGTGTGTGTGTGTGTGTGTGTGTGTGTTTGTGTGTGTCTCACTGGTATAATTGATACATTGTCATGTGACAAGGGATCTCGTTTTTCAGATTCACATAAGATGTAGAAAAAATTTGACTCGACTGTTTTGGTTCAAATTTCGGCGAATCTATTTCATCTTTTCATCATTTTAGCAATAGAAAGCAACTTGTGCGGTAGGGACATACCTTACAGTGTCAATGGCAATGCTGTATCGTGCAGTGAACCTCTGGGTGCACCATGCCCGGCCGGTTACACATGTGTGTCTAGCCATAACCCAAATACGCCAGTGTCAGTTTGTTGTCCAAATAAAGAAGGTAAAGAAGAGATGTATCTATACTGTTCGTTTATTTGCCATTTCGTCAGTTATTTTATAGTATTCCTCCACATCCCACTTCTGTCCTAAGTCAAAATAGATGAATGACCTTAAGGACAGAAGTAAGTCACGGACAAACACTCAATATATATATATATATATATATATATATATATATATATATATATATATATATATATATATATATATATATATATATATATATATATATATATACATAATTAGGGATAATTCTATTATGTTTATAGTGTTCTTTGTGCGGTATAAGATTTAGTGTGTATACGTACGACAACTGTACAAGTGTTATATGATGTACTTAGGATTTAGTGTGTATATGTTCCACAACTGTAGAAGCGTTATATGATGTACCTAGGATTTAGTGTGTATATTTTTTACAACTGTAGAAGCGTTATATGATGTACCTAGGATTTATTGTGTATATGTTTTACAACAGTAGAAGCGTTATATGATGTACTTAGGATTTAGTGTGTATATGTTTTACAACTGTAGAAGTGTTATATGATGTACCTAGGATTTAGTGTGTATATGTTTTACAACTGTAGAAGTGTTATATGATGTACCTAGGATTTAGTGTGTATATGTTTTACAACTGTAGAAGTGTTATATGATGTACTTAGGATTAAGTATGTACATGTATATCAACAGCTGTACAAGTCTTATGATGTACTAACTTAAATATCTTTATTTTAGTACCAGTACCCAACCAAGGAACCTGTATCAACGGCGAGAGAAGAGTGACGTGCAAAACGGATCCATGTAAAAATGCAGTATGTCCGATGCCACACAACGATTGTGTGTACGTATTTCAACCTATTTAACTCGTCGACCCTGTAATCACATATGAACGCATCCATTTGAAAGAATGGTAAAGTCCACTGTCAGAATATGGGAGTGTATGATTTTGAATCAAAGTACTGCAAAAATTTCAGATGCAGTATTTACATGCTCAATCGTGAATTATGACAGTAGGCCATGCTATCTATTGATTAGGATGAGTCTAAATTTGACCTCAGGGGTTGATGAGCTAATAGAATATTCTTGTCAGTCATATAGTTTACCCCTCTATATATGTTTTTCTATGTGTCTGACTTGTCATATCTCTCTCTCTGTCTGACTCTCCTTTTTCTATCTCTGTCTGACTGTCCTTATCTCTGTCTCTGTCACTGACTCTCCCTTTCTCTATCTTTGTCTGACTCTCTCTATCTCTATCTCTCTGTCTGACTCTCCTTTCTCTATCTCTGTCTGACTGTCCTTATCTCTGTCTCTGTCACTGACTCTCCCTTTCTCTATCTTTGTCTGACTCTCTCTATCTCTATCTCTCTGTCTGACTCTCTATTTCTGTCTTTGTCTCTGATTCTCCCTATCCTATCTCTATCTCTGTCTGACTCTTCCTATCTCTATCTCTATTTGACTCTTCCTATCTCTATCTCTATTTGACTCTCTCTTTCTCTGTCTCTGTCTGAATCTCCTCTCTATCTCTATATCTGTCTGACTCTCTCTATCTCTATCTCTGTCTGACTCTCAAACTCTATCTCTATCTGCCTCTTCCTATCTCTATCTCTATTTGTCTTTGTCTCTTTCTCTGTCTCTGTCTGAATCTCCTCTCTATCTCTATCTCTGTCTGACTCCATCTAGCTCTATCTCTGTCTGACTCTCTTTATCTCTATCTCTGTATGACTCTCTTATCTCTGTCTCTGTCTGACTCTCTCTATCTTTGTCTCTGCCTGGTTTTCTCTATCTCTATCTCTCTCTGTCTGACTCTCTCTATTTCTGTCTCTATCTCTGACTCTCCCTATCTCTATCTTTGTATGACTCTTCCTATCTCAGTCTCTATCTGACGTTCTCTTTCTCTGTCACTGTCTGCCTCTCTCTGTCTCTGTCTGACTTTCTCTATATCTATCTCTGTCTGACTCTCTATGTATCTATATCTGTCTGTATTTCTCTATCTCTGTCTGATTCCCTATATCTCTGTCTCTGTTTGACTTTCTCTATCTCTATCGCTGTCTGACTCTATCTATCTCTATATCTACCTGACTCTCCCTATCTCTATCTCTGTCTGACTCTGTATCTCTCTCTGTCTGACTCTCACTGTCTCTGTCTCAATGTCTCTTTCAATTTATCTTTATATACGTCTGTCTCTGCCTGTCTCTCTTTATTTATGCCTGTCTTTTTTATCTTTGTCTATTACTATCCATGGCTGTCTCTCTAAAGTCTTTGTCTTTGTATGTCTCTTTATCTATGCCTGTTTCTCTGTCTGTCTCTCTTTATTTGTCTGTCTCTGTCTGTCTCTCTTTATTTGTCTGTCTCTGTCTGTCTCTGTCTGTCTAACTCCTTATTTGTATGTCTGTCTGTCTATCTGCGTTTTTTCCTCCTATGTTTATCTCTTTATCTCTGTTTGTCTATTTCTGTCTATCTTCTCTGTCTCTGTTTGTAGCTGTATATCTCTGTCTCTCTATGTCGCTATCAATCCCTTTTTCTGTTTGTGTGTGTCTCTCTGTCGGTATATATCTGTTAATAATGTAGATATCCCTCCTTCTCTTCCTGACTGTCTTTTTCATTCCATCTCTGTATTGTTGTCGTTGGCTCTCTGTCTCTTTTATCATTTCTCTGTCTGTCTGTAGCCCTCCATCCCTGTCTGTCTCTGTCTCTATATATCCTATTCTCTGTCTGACAGTCTGTTTCTTTTATCTGTCTCTTTATCTGTATGTCTGTATGTATCTCCATCCCTGTCTGTCTCTGTCTCTATATATCCTATTCTCTGTCTGACAGTCTGTTTCTTTTATCTGTCTCTTTATCTGTATGTCTGTATGTATCTCCATCCCTGTCTGTCTCTGTCTCTATATATCCTATTCTCTGTCTGACAGTCTGTTTCTTTTATCTGTCTGTTTATCTGTATGTATGTATGTATCTCTATCCCTGTCTGTCTCTGTCTCTATATATCCTATTCTCTGTCTGACAGTCTGTTTCTTTTATCTGTCTGTTTATCTGTATGTCTGTATGTATCTCTATCCCTGTCTGTCTCTGTCTCTATATATCCTATTCTCTGTCTGACAGTCTGTTTCTTTCATCTGTCTGTTTATCTGTATGTCTGTATGTATCTCTATCCCTGTCTGTCTCTGTCTCTATATATCCTATTCTCTGTCTGACAGTCTGTTTCTTTTATCTGTCTGTTTATCTGTATGTCTGTATGTATCTCTACCCCTGTCTGTCTCTATATATCCTATTCGGTATCTATCAATTTGTCTTTTCACCTGTATGTCTGTATGTATATCTATCCCTGTGTGTCTCTATCTGTCTCTGATTTATATCAGTTTAAAAAAAGATGGATGATTTCATTTGTCGATTATGTGGGCAAAAGGATTGATGTATAATGGGGGCTTCACTTAGAATACCACCTCATTTATAAGACCACCACAAATGAGACCGTAAATATAAAGCTTTTAAAAATAAAATAAATATTATAGAAGATCAGACCCTCTCTTATTATACCATTTAAAATATGACCACGTTTAGTCTGTCAGTTTGGTTGGCCTAACCGCAAGGTGCTATACAATAATAATACTAAATTCTAACGCCCTTGTATTGTATTGTATTGCATTGTTGTTTAACGTCCCATTCAAGAATCTTTCACTCATATGGAGACGTCACCATATGCCGGTGAAGGGCTTCAAATTTTGGCCTATGCTCCACACTTACGGCCATTGAGCAGTGAGGGTTCGTTAACGTGCTGACACCTACTGTGACACGGGACTTCGGTTTTTACAGTCTCAGGAAAAACCAGCTGCTTCCGCCCAGGCTCAAACCCGCGATCCCCTGGTTGCGAATCGAGCACTGTACCGCAGAGGCACGGCGACTCTCTCTCTAACGCTTTTTTGAAATGTTTATTCTATTTATAGATCAGACTATTTCACTGCTAAGATAAAAAAAACACTAAGTACTAACATGATTGTGTTGATTGCATTTGTAGATCGGACTATTGTGGCGGCTGTTATGATCGATGGTACATGGGAGAAATGGAAACGACACTTATATGCAAACGTAAGCAGTTATTTCATAATTATTTATCTTGTTTTACTTCTTAATGATATATGATGATTGCGTTGATGATAATTATGGTTATAATTGTTATTATCACCATCATAATTATACTTACTATTATTATTGTAAACACTATATCAATTATTATCATTATTATTATTATTATTATCATTATTATTATTATTTTTATTATTATTATTATTATTATTTTTATTATTATTTTTATTATTATTATTATTATTATTATTATTATTATTATTATTATTATTATTATTATTTAATTCAGAACCGTGCCAGTTCAATACCACAATCATAATTGCCAGCTTAATACTGGTTCTCAATAGTACACGTGCACCGACGATTCAATTTGTCATTACTTAACTTTACTATTCTTTCAGTTTTCATTCACAGTTCTGTGTATTCAATTGTTCACTTTTCGAATTTCAGATAAACCAACTGGATATTGCGAAAATGGAAAAACCTATAACTACTGCACTGTTGATCTATGTAGTTCGGCAAAGTGTGATGCCGTTCCCAGCGCTATTTGCAGGTTTGTTTAGTGTATTCGTACTCAAGTAAACTGAGGGTCCATATGATTTTATATTGCATGTCCTATAATTCAATTATAAAAAAAACCCATAAACCAAGCATAGACAGCGATTACTTACCAAGCACAATTGAAATCAAAACAATTTCTTACCTTAGATTTAAAACTGAAATAAAAACTAGATCCGGTACCATACTAAAGACACAAATTCAGGTCGTTAATTTGGATACATTCCCTCTGTTGTCTGATTGCTATGACGTCATATGACACTATATGATGACTAACGTCAATATTCAATTCGGTTGACGACACAACATATGGATTTTTATTAAAATACAGAAATTGACGACTGTTATGTATTACTTTCACTCTGTGCGTGTGTGTTGTGTATGTGTGTGTTTCTGTGTGAGTGTGTTTGCGTGCGTGTTGTGTGTGTTGTGTGTATGTGTGTGTTTGTGTGGTAGCTTAATTTTCATATTAATGGTAAATCTGCCTGTGTTTGCTGTGTGTGCATGTTTTTGTTGTATGTGTGTGTGATGTCTGTGCATGTGTGTTTGTATATGTATTTGTTTGTGTTTGTGTGTGTTGTGCATGTTTGTCGTGTGTGTGTGTGTGTGGTATCATAATTTTCATATTTGTGGTAACACTGTCAGTTAAATGATATTGATATATCAATTTTACCATGTCTATTTGTAGAATTGATTCTTGTGGTGGCTGTTTTGCACGTTGGTTCGCAACCACAATTGAAGTCACAGACAATTGCAAATGTAAGATATACTGTATAGATAAATTATCTGTTCATAAACTGTCCAGGTGATGGCGCCTCCAAAGTCAGTGAAGAACAGAGAGGCACGTCCAGAGTAATTAAATAACAAATTGGCACCACCTGAGTCATTTAATAACAAAGTTTCGCCATCAGTCATTCAATAATAAAGTGGTGGCACAAGTGCTTTTCAGTAACATAGTTATGCCTACAGTTATTGAATTACAAAGTGTAACCACCAAAGTGGTGCCACCAAATTCATTAAATGATTAAGTGGTGCCATCGGAGTCATTCAGTACGGAAGTGACACCACCAAAGTTGTTAAAAAACAAAAGGCGCCACCAGATTCTTTAAAAAGCAAATGTGGACCCCAGAGTGAGTAAATAAGAAATTTGTGCCATCAGATTAAGTAAATAGCAAACTGGAACCACCAGATTTATTAAATAACAAATTTGCACCCCAAATTAAGTAAATAACAAATTGTTACCACCTGAGTCATTAAATAACAAAGTTTCGCCATCAGTCATTCAATAATAAAGTGGTGGCACAAGTGTTATTCAGTAACATAGTTATGCCTTCAGGTATTGAATTACAAATTGGCACCACCAAAGTTATTAAAAAACAAAGTGGTGCCACCAAATTCATTAAATAGCTAAATGGTGCCATCGGAGTCATTCAGTACGAAAGTGACACCCCCAAAGTTGTTGAATAACAAAGTGGCGCCACCAGATGTTTTAAAAAACAAATGTGGATCCCGGAGTGAGTAAATAAGAAATGTGTGCCATCAGATTAAGTAAATAGCAAACTGGCAGCATTTGCATCCAAAATTAAGTAAATAACACATTGGTGCCACCAGAGTCAGTAAATAACACATTGGTGCCACCAGAGTCAGTAAATAACAAAAAATGACACCAGAGCCTCACGAGTTATAAAGTAACAAAGTGGCGCCACCAGAGTCATTAAATAACAAAGTGGCTCTATAAGAGTCATTAAATAACAAAGTGGCTCTATAAGAGTCATTAAATAACAAAGTGGCTCTATAAGAGTCATTAAATAACAAAGTGGCTCTATAAGAGTCATTAAATAACAAAGTGGCTCTATAAGAGTCATTAAATAACAAAGTGGCTCTATAAGAGTCATTAAATAACAAAGTGGCTCTATAAGAGTCATTAAATAACAAAGTGGCTCTATAAGAGTCATTAAATAACAAAGTGGCTCTATAAGAGTCATTAAATAACAAAGTGGCGCCACCAGAGTCATTAAATAACAAAGTGGCTCTATAAGAGTCATTAAATAACAAAGTGGCGCCACCAGAGTCATTAAATAACAAAGTGGCGCCACCAGAGTCATTAAATAACAAAGTGGTGTCACAAGAGTTATTCAGTAACACAGCTACGTCACATGAGTTATTGAATTACACAGTGGCGAAGCAAAAAATATAAAATATTGCGATACCAAATCCATTAAATAGCAAAAAGGGCACCACTGGAGTTATTCAGTACCAAAGTGACACCACCAGAGTTTTTATATAACAAAGTGGCGCCACCAGAGTCATAAAATAACAAAATGGTGGCAAAAGAGTTATTCAGTAACAAAGTTACGTCACCAGTGTTATTGAATTACACAGAATTATTAAATAACAAAGTTAAGTTTTGCTTCCGAATTATTTAAATAACAAAGTGGCGCCATCGGAGTTATTCAGTACCAAAGTGACACCATTAGAGTTGTTAAAATTAAAGTGGCGCCACCGCAGTAATAAAATAACAAAGTGGCACCATAAATTTTTTTTAATCTCAAGTTTGCGCCCAGAGTCAGTATATAAAAATATGGCGCCATCAGAGTCAATAAATAACAAAGTGGCACCACCAGATTTATCAAATACACGATTTGCGTCCAAAAGTCAGTAAATAACACATTGGCGCCATCAGAGTACTTTAATAAGAATGTGGTACCACCAGAGTCAGTGTATAACAAAAGTGACACCACCTGAAACAGTAAATTACAACGTTTATGTTTACGGAGACATTGAAAAAGAAACAATCAAAGTAATGCAATAGAAAGCCAACACTTATCTTACCTAACTTATTAAAAGACTTTTTGTTTCCATCTTTGGAAGTTTTATGTAAATACATTTTTTTCAATATCTTTAGATCATTGTGTCAAATACGATACAATAAAAAAATTGTGTTTTATATTTTCAATAGGTCGATATTAGAATTATCAAATCTAGATAATAATTAAGTAACTATTTGTAAGCGCATCATTATAAAATTTGGTCAGAGATACATCAAGGAGACATTATAATCTAACGTTGTAGTTCGTTTAGGAGACATCATAACTCAACATTGTAGTTCGTTTAGGAGGCAGCAAAATGTAACGTTGTAGTTCGTATCTGTTACAGTCACCGGGTGACATTAATTATTTCATTTCCATTTTAATTCAACATCTTCTATTTGCGCAGATACAAGCAAATGTACACCACATTCATGTTACAATGGAGGAATTTGTATCAGTGAGCAGACGACATTCAGATGTGTCTGCCCGGAAGGATATACTGGAGCAAATTGTCAAAGTAAGAAACCAACCTCATAAAATGATCAAATGCATGTGGATAATTATATGATTGAATGCTTTTTTATGGTTGATCGCATTATCTATGTAAAAGTTTCTTCCAAACAGAATCGAATAAACCTACACTTTCTGTGCGGTCGAAGAAATAAGTCAAATGTGTGCTGTGATAAAAATAAATTGACCCCAAGGGCGAATTTATTGGCAGAAAACTAGTTTTAGTTTCGATATTTTTATTATTTTTTTTGTTTTAACTATAGTTTCGTCAAGTTTGAAGATATGCAATAAATGACAGGTTTGGAATTTCAAAATTATTAAAAAAATTACAACTTGCTGTATAATATTACGTAAACCGGGTTTAATGTATATTTTGTGGAATTTTTATAGCATCTTAAACATTATGTAATATTTATTAAACTATAGCTCCAAAGCTTTATCAATAAAAATTTCATAGCTCGTTATTCCTCTGCCTCATTACTGCTGAGTTTTTTGCGTGTTTAGACTGCATGCAAACCATAGACACAACCTCCAAATATAGTTTGGTCGATTTACTAAAATAGGTTGAAAGTGGTGTTATAGTAATAAATAAGAAAACCGAAACTAGTTACAAACGACATTTGGTGCAATAAATGATGATTTATCATAGTATCAATAAACCCCACGTAATCGTTCTCACTTTCTGATAAATGGGCATGAGACCTTTAACAAGGAGAATTCTGAGACATTTTATACTCAAAAGTTAAGAATTGAGTTATCTGAGTAAAAAATGAAAACTCGCTGATCATAATACTACTGACAAAAATTTCCCAGATGAGGTAAGATTGTTTAGGGGTGGTGTAAATCTAACCCAGGACATAGGTCCCAATTTGTTTCCCGATTCACTTAACTTGAATGTTTTAACATCATTATAACCATAATCTATAATTAATTATTTAATAAATAACCAAGAGGTATAAAACGCGTTGAAAATCAAATTGACAGCACGTTTTGTGGTATAAAGATGGTACAGCTATATAACTTTTTAAAAAGTCTATATAAGATATATTTGTGTGTGTGTGTGTGTGTGTGTGTGTGTGTGTGTGTGTGTGTGTGTGTGTGTGTAATTTGTATGATGTATGTAATAAACGATATTCAAGATACAAGAAGTGATAGAATTACTCTCAGATCAAGTACGAAATGCTGATGCTCATGTGAAGCACACGTGATACACTTATATTTGTTATTTATTTTCTGTACTTTTTCAGCTCGCGATTACTGCATCAACAACCAATGTCTAAACGGAGCAACTTGTGTTAATAAAGTCAACACATACGAATGTTCATGTACTGCAGGATATATGGATGCGTATTGCGGAAGTACGACAGAGTTTATTTTATTTTTATGTTTTTTTTTTCACAGAAAAATCAAAACAATCGATAACATTGCCACATCTTGTAGTTTGATCGACTTACAGTGTCATACAGATTATGTTATACGAAAGGTTCCAACTTATTTGACTTTCTCTCCTATTTGACATTCTCACAATTTTGAGAGTCCAATCTGTTTAACATTCTCACCTATTTGACGTTCTCAGTTCTTTAAAGTTGACAACTCTTTGACGTTATCGATTATTTGACGTTCTGACTTATTAAACGTTTTAAATTATTTGACTTTCTTACCTATTTGACATTATCACCTTTTTACGTTATCACCTTCAGTTGTTCTCACCTATGTGACGTTCTCACCTGTTTGACGTTATCACTGTTTTCTCGTTCACACCTGCAAGATGTCCCCAGTGTGACGTTCTCAGCTATTTGATGTTCTCCCCAATTTGGCGTACTCAGCTATTTATCGTTCTCACATTATTACGTTCCCACATATTTGAGTATATATATATATATTAATTATATCACCCGCACAGTGATATGTATAAATTATCATTGCTGTTATATAATACATAACTAGTCTCCTAATCATATTATGACATAATGCGACACCCTATCTTACTCTTTGTTTTCTGACATACACTGTTTGAAATATAAACACACCAATGTGTTTGTGATTTTTTGCATTGTTTGCTGAAATGATGTTTTTATCTGTTTGAAAAGCGATCAGCTGATATAAACTCAAAACAATAACGGACAGTTTGGGATGTTTCTATACAGAACAGGGGGAGGGTGAATCATATCTACACAATATGTCTCCAGCGTGGAGTTTTTCGGGCTTTTTGGGGGGTATATGTCATTGGCACATAATCAGTTTGAGACACATGATAAGTAATTCCTCTATTGCACCTGACCCCACTGTTAAAACATGTATTTGTCCACTATCTTCTTTTGAGCACTGTTGCACTTTTTCCTTTGACATTTGTACAATTTAAAATAAACGATCTTGAATATCGATGCAAAATTAATTAAATTCGATTTAGGTTTTGTCAGCTCGTTCCACAACAGTTATATATGATCGTTACACATTGTGCCAAATATAGACTTTAATATGGATGTCATATTTCAGCCCAAGACAATTGTTATAATAACCCCTGTCTTAATGGCGGAACATGCACCAACGAAATTAACTCATATAGATGCTCGTGTCCACCTGGCTTCACAGGATCAGAATGTCAAACACGTGAATATCTATCTATCTATCTATTTATCTATTTATTTATCTATCTGCCTGTCTGTCTATCTATCTACCTGTCAGTCTGTCTCTATATTTCTGTCTCTGTCTCTATGTTTCTGTCTCTGTCTCCCTCTGCCTCTCTCTGTCTCTGTCTATCTGTCTTTCTCTCTGTCTCTCTGTCTCTGTCTGTCTCTCTCTCTGTCTCTGTCTGTCTGTCTGTCTGTCTGTCTGTCTGTCTGTCTGTCTCTCTCTCTCTCTCTCTCTCTCTCTCTCTCTCTCTCTCTCTCTCTCTCTCTCTCTCTCTCTCTCTCTCTCTCTCTCTCTCTCTCTCTCTCTCTCTCTCTGTATGTATGACATGTTTTACCTTTCTGTTTAGCAACAGCAATTCCAGAATATTTGAAATGCAAATACGGCAGACTCGTAAAAGGCAATGCTACCATAACCTGTTCACCTATGATGCCGAATTCTTGTCCTCCTGGATTTTTTTGTAGCGGAGGACCAGCTGATCAAACAGGTCCATGTTGTTTAGGTATGTATATTCATAGCTATAGCTATTTATTTATTTATTTATTTATTTGGACTAAATGCCCATCGTTTGTTGCCTACTATCAGTTCTCCGCCGCCCGTCTGTTTACTTTTCTATTTGAACGTATTTGTCACAATGGAAAATGCTTATAGTATTTATAATCCCACAATTATATTCTTATGTGATTAAATAAAAATTGTCAATGCAAAGACGCTCTCTTTACCCCGGCTGACTTTAATTTATACGATATATTCGACCTTTTGCTAAAGGTTTCGGCACCATTTGCAGACTTTTCCATTTTTATGTCACAATTAAAAGGTCTGTTCAAAACTAAATGATGTCAAAGTGCATAATATAATGTTATCCGTTAATATAAATAATAATGATAATAACTCATAAACATGATTACTTCCTGTAGTTTTGCGAAATGATACATTAAAAGAGGAGTGTTTGATACACATGGATTTTGGTCAGACTCGATCTCATAATAATTAATTCGCAAATAAATCCATGTAAATACATATTTGCAAAAGAAAGCACGTAATGCTTTTGTGAATGAACGATCAACTAGCAACCTGGAGATCTATAGTTGGAATCCAGATACCGCATCATACTTCATTTTATATATACGACTTACTTTGCGTATTGTATAAATGTACATATGTGACAATTACTACATGTATTTACGCATTCACTTGGGACGCCTCTATTTATATCGCCTTCTATGCTTGCTCGGTAGTGCTTGTTGAGACATTTGTCCTCACGCACTTCATTTGGTCTTGACTGTGAACTCACGACGGGGGTGACCGGTAGAGAGGGGGGTGCTTACTCCTCCATGACACCGGAGCCAACCTCTGGATTTCAAGAGGTTTCTATTTGTTCAATATCATCAGATTTGTATATATATCCTGGACATCCTGAAGATTTATACCTTGGTATCTGAGATTTTAATAATTCAATATATCTGGTTATAAGCATTGGAGGTCGCGCGGCAGTGTGACTAGGTCCTGATGCTTTATTTAAATATACCTTAAGACACATATATATTTTCGCTTAAGAGAAAGAAACTTATAAAGTGAGGTTAATTGTCAGTTTACTTATGATTGCGCTAAACGTACCCTTTACTGCACAGAATTGACCACCATCTTATATAAATATTCAAATTAAAATACTGATTCGAAGTCCGATTGTACAAGAAACTGGTAAACACACAACATTCGTATTTGTGTAGATGAGAGACAAAATCTTTGTGGAATTGATCTGCCATTACGCAAGGATGGAGATGTGGAAGCCTGCTGGGGAGCAGGTGGAAAGAAGTGTTTACCTGGATATGTTTGTAAATATTCATTAGACCCAGAAAGACGTGTGTCAGCTTGCTGCCCAGAAAAGAAGCAAGGTAGTTGTTTATCTATTACTGTGGGAAGTATTTCTTTTATTTATACATCAACATTTTAATGGAGATTACTAAAGCTCTCGCATGTCTAATGATTAACCACTCAGGTGGAAAGCGGAAGCAACTGAGTACATGGTCAAACCTTAGAATTTACAAATTGTTAGTTATTGTTAAGTCTCCAAGCGGTCAGCAGAAACGTTCAGTAATTAACCTATCACTAGATACCCGACACAGCACCTTTTATCAGACTTTTCCATCATAGCGTCACAATTAAATGGCCCCTGAAACATTTCTTTGATTATGACGTCACAACCAAATGACGTCAAATAACACATGGAGAACTATGTATAAGACGTTTGGCGATAGGTCAGTTTGTATTTTAAACAAAGGTCAATACCAGATATGTTTTTTATATTGCTTTTTTTGTTCTCAGCTTATCCTCTGCCCGTGTGTGTCAATAAGAAACACAGAGTACAGTGTACAAGGGATCCATGTGATGGCGCATCCTGTATCATTCCAAGTGCTAAATGCATGTATGTAGTTTTATATTTATATACATTAATCATTTTAATCTATAAAGTATGATCCTAGTTAAAGGGGAATGGACGGTTTGTTTACCAGAGTTATTCTATCCGGGGTAGAAACTTCATACACTGCATTTTTATACCTGTCTATAGCTCTTCTTTGTTGTTGTACATCAAGTGCAAATAGTGGAAGTAGACAAAAATGAAATCTGTTTTTGGTAAACACAGCTAATGTCCGAAAGTTTTATAAAGGCGAATGTAAAACAAGGAGAGCATTATATATGATGTTAAACACGGACATATACGTGAACTTTAACACGTATAGTTATATACAATGGTTATTTCATATATTGATACCAGTATAAACAAGAGTTAATTGTATATTAATATTTATTAGCCCAGACTATTGTGGTGGGTGTTATGACAGATGGTATAACGGATCACAGGAAGTAACGGCACAATGTAAAAGTAAGTATACTTTACTACATCTATTCATGCTATCTAGATTTCCGCTTAATTATACTGGACTATATCTACCCATGCTATCTAGAATACCACATAATTATACTGGACTATATCTACCTATGTTATCTAGAATACCACATAATTATACTGGACTATATATCTACCCATGTTATCTAGAATACCACATAATTATACTGGACTATATCTACCCATGTTATCTAGAATACCACATAATTATACTGGACTATATCTACCCATGTTATCTAGAATACCACATAATTATACTGGACTATATCTACCTATGTTATCTAGAATACCACATAATTATACTGGACTATATCTACCTATGTTATCTAGAATACCACATAATTATACTGGACTATATCTACCTATGTTATCTAGAATACCACATAATTATACTGGACTATATCTACCCATGTTATCTAGAATACCACATAATTATACTGGACTATATCTACCCATGTTATCTAGAATACCACATAATTATACTGGACTATATCTACCCATGTTATCTAGAATACCACATAATTATACTGGACTATATCTACCTATGTTATCTAGAATACCACATAATTATACTGGGCTATATCTACCCATGTTATCTAGAATACCACATAATTATACTGGACTATATCTACCCATGCTATCTAGAATACCGCGCAATTATACTGGACTATATCTACCTATGTTATCTAGAATACCACATAATTATACTGGGCTATATCTACCCATGTTATCTAGAATACCACATAATTATACTGGACTATATCTACCTATGTTATCTAGAATACCACATAATTATACTGGACTATATCTACCCATGCTATCTAGAATACCACATAATTATACTGGACTATATCTACCCATGCTATCTAGAATACCACATAATTATACTGGACTATATCTACCCATGCTATCTAGAATACCGCGCAATTATACTGGACTATATCTACCCATGTTATCTAGAATACCACGTAATTATACTGGACTATATCTACCTATGTTATCTAGAATACCACATAATTATACTGGACTATATCTACCCATGCTATCTAGAATACCACATAATTATACTGGACTATATCTACCCATGCTATCTAGAATACCGCGCAATTATACTGGACTATATCTACCGATGCTATCTAGATTTCCGCTTAATTATACTGGACTATATCTACCCATGCTATCTAGAATACCGCGCAATTATACTGGACTATATCTACCCATGTTATCTAGAATACCACATAATTATACTGGACTATATCTACCCATGCTATCTAGAATACCACATAATTATACTGGACTATATCTACCCATGCTATCTAGAATACTACATAATTATACTGGACTATATCTACCCATGCTATCTAGAATACCACATAATTATACTGGACTATATCTACCCATGCTATCTAGAATACCACATAATTATACTGGGATATATCTACCCATGCTATCTAGAATACCGCGCAATTATACTGGACTATATCTACCCATGCTATCTAGAATACCGCGCAATTATACTGGACTATATCTACCTATGTTATCTAGAATACCACATAATTATACTGGGCTATATCTACCCATGTTATCTAGAATACCACATAATTATACTGGACTATATCTACCCATGCTATCTAGAATACCGAGCAATTATACTGGACTATATCTACCCATGCTATCTAGAATACCACATAATTATACTGTACTATATCTACCCATGCTATCTAAAATACCACATAATTATACTGGACTATATCTACCCATGCTATCTAGAATACCGCGCAATTATACTGGACTATATCTACCCATGCTATCTAGAATACCACATAATTATACTGGACTATATCTACCCATGCTATCTAGAATACTACATAATTATACTGGACTATATCTACCCATGCTATCTAGAATACCACATAATTATACTGGACTATATCTAACCATGCTATCTAGAATACCACATAATTATACTGTGATATATCTACCCATGCTATCTAGAATACCGCGCAATTATACTGGACTATATCTACCTATGTTATCTAGAATACCACATAATTATACTGGGCTATATCTACCCATGTTATCTAGAATACCACATAATTATACTGGACTATATCTGCCCATGCTATCTAGAATACCGCGCAATTATACTGGACTATATCTACCCATGCTATCTAGAATACCACATAATTATACTGGACTATATCTACCCATGCTATCTAAAATACCACATAATTATACTGGACTATATCTACCCATGCTATCTAGAATACCACATAATTATACTGGGATATATCTACCCATGCTATCTAGAGTACCGCGCAATTATACTGGACCATATCTACCCATGCTATTTAGAATACCGCGCAATTATACTGGACTATATCTACCTATGTTATCTAGAATACCACATAATTATACTGGGCTATATCTACCCATGTTATCTAGAATACCACATAATTATACTGGACTATATCTACCCATGCTATCTAGAATACCGCGCAATTTATACTGGACTATATCTACCCATGCTATCTAGAATACCACATAATTATACTGTACTATATCTACCCATGCTATCTAAAATACCACATAATTATACTGGACTATATCTACCCATGCTATCTAGAATACCGCATAATTATACTGGACTATATCTACCCATGCTATCTAGAATACCACATAATTATACTGGACTATATCTACCTATGTTATCTAGAATACCACATAATTATACTGGACTATATCTACCCATGCTATCTAGAATACCACATAATTATACTGTACTATATCTACCCATGCTATCTAAAATACCACATAATTATACTGGACTATATCTACCCATGCTATCTAGAATACCGCATAATTATACTGGACTATATCTACCCATGCTATCTAGAATACCACATAATTATACTGGACTATATCTACCTATGTTATCTAGAATACCACATAATTATACTGGGCTATATTTACCCATGTTATCTAGAATACCACATAATTATACTGGACTATATCTACCCATGCTATCTAGAATACCGCGCAATTATACTGGACTATATCTACCCATGCTATCTAGAATACCACATAATTATACTGTACTATATCTACCCATGCTATCTAAAATACCACATAATTATACTGGACTATATCTACCCATGCTATCTAGAATACCACATAATTATACTGGACTATATCTACCCATGCTATCTAGAATACCACATAATTATACTGGACTATATCTACCCATGCTATCTAGAATACCACATAATTATACTGGGCTATATCTACCCATGCTATCTAGAATACCACATAATTATACTGGACTATATCTACCCATGCTATCTAGAATACCACATATTATAGTAAACTCAAAATAACCTGGCGGGATGGATTCTTGTGGACCCTTTCTTGACCTGGACGAGTTTAAATTTTAGGTAATAAAGCATAACATTAACATTACACTGAGCAGAATGATCGTTCCTACTTGTCACCGTACATACGAGACTATCCAGCGAGGAATGAAACATTTTCCCGTATGTTATACTTGATTTGCATCTGATGATATTGATGGACATATCATATACCTATAAAAAAGTCGAACAGTTTGAAACTTATATTTCGAATTACTTTATACTCGCGTTCAACGTTCTTACATCTAAATCAGGGATGTAATTTCCTCCCGACACCTGTAACCACCTCTGATTGTATGCCAGGTATATGCCATGTGTGTACGTTGTAACGACCGTGCCATGAAAACGTTGGTATCTACAATTTAGATATTTGAGATCCTTGCATTTCGGAAACATCAGCAATTAGAGGGGGTCGTGATCGTCTAATGATCGATATATATATATATATATATATATATATAATATATATATATATATATATATATATATATATATATATATATATATATGTGTGTGTGTGTGTGTGTGTCTGTGTGTCTGTGTTTGTGTGTGTATGTGTGTCTGTGTATGTGTGTATGTGTGTGTTTATGTGTGGGTGTCTGTGTGTCTGTGTATGTGTGTCTGTGTGTGTGTGTATGTGTGTGTGTGTAAATGTTGAGTTACTTAGGTAGCTGTCGTTGAGTCGTCTGTACAAATTGTGACATGGATTTCTTCCTCCTTATCAAGTTTATATTTGACTTTGGACTCACAGTGTAACAGATCATCAAGAGAACCTTACTCCTCCGTGACACCTTATCCCACCTCTAGATTTACCTCCGTGTTTGTCCAATATTCACCAGATTTGCATATTCTATCTTGGACATCCTGACGATTGATACTTTGGTATCTGTGTTTTAATATATGTAAAGTCTTTTTGGACTTTGCATAGGTACCTATGTGTTGTTTGTTTATTATTGAAATTGTTAACAGTTAGATGTATGTAGGGCGACGTTGTTTGCTTGATTCAATTCCAATACCAGATGGAGGCTATTATACACGAGGCTTGCAGATAACTGTTTATGATAAATGTAGGCTGATGCCATGTGTTTGGCGTAACTTAAATACTGGATGGAGTTTATTCAATTCACATAAAATTACGTTGCGGAGTAACCTTTTAATTATCATACGGGTGATTCTATTGACTCTTTGGATATTGCAAGCTGCACGGGTAAAATATTACATTCCTCACTGGATACTCTCAAATGTATGGTGACAAGTAGAAACGATTACTCTTGTCAGTGTAATTTTAATGTTATGCTTCATTACTTCAGATGTAAACTCGTGGTCAATAAAAGGTTTAGATCCACCCCACCAGTATATACGACTTTTACACACGCGGCTTTCAGATAATTGTATATATAATACAGGGTGACGTCGTGTTTTCAGCGTAACATCAGTAGTGGATGGACTCTATGATACATTAGTAATCCAGATTGTATATGAGAGAGAGAGAGAGAGAGAGAGAGAGAGAGAGAGAGAGAGAGAGAGAGAGAGAGAGAGAGAGAGAGAGAGAGAGAGAGAGAGGGGGGTACTAATCACCACCTGGTGTCAGATAAGGAATATGCATCACCTGGTGTCAGATTAGGACTATGTACATTTGATGTCAGATATGGACTAGGCACCACCTGGTGTCAGATTAGGACTATGTACATTTGATGTCAGATATGGACTAGGCACCACCTGGTGTCAGATTAGGACTATGTACATTTGATGTCAGATATGGACTAGACACCACTTGTCAGATTAGGACTATGTACATTTGATGTCAGATATGGACTAGGCACCACCTGGTGTCAGATTAGGACTGTGTATATCTTGGTGTCAGATATGGACTAGGCACCACTTGATGGCAGAGTAAGACTATCAACCACCTGGTGGTAGATTAGGACTATACATCATCTGGTGACAGATTAAGACTTTACAGCATCTGGTGGTAGATTCGGACTTTATAATTTCATACCGTATTGCTTATAACATTGGTATTATGTTTACAATATTTAAAATGATATGAGCTGCCGTCGATGCCAAATCTGCAATAGAAATCACCTTTACATTAAAAGTGATTAAAACATACGCCGAGTGTGTTAGGGGCCAAAATTGTCGGACCGAGATTGTTGATACACCAATCGTATAATGGACCGAGATCACCTTGACGCAATAACGTAGTGCATTTGATTTGGCGTAAGATTTTATCTGATAGGTCATTGCATACGAAAATACAACCTGGTGTTTTAGGATACGGGAAGATTCATATATCACAACGTTGAACGTGTCCGATCATCTATTTGAACATTCATTTGATCATATTCTTGTTAAGATATCATAGAAAATCATCATTTTGACAGTTTATGTTACATTATTTATAACATATATTTCTTTGAAATTTCTCACACGTTGGCAATTTATACGTAACTAAGTAATGAAATAGATACAGCTAAAATAGCACATTGTTTTTCTTTCCTTAACTTCTTCAATTTAGCTCTATAAATTATAGCTTATGATATTGTAGTATATAGTGTAAACAAGGAAGTTTTTGCCCCCTCTTAATTTTGCTCTTTCGCCCTCATTATCAGTGGGCAAATGCAACACTGGACGAATTCAAAACGGTAAATTCATCTATTTTAATGCGTTTAGAGAGTATCTATGATATATTTCATTTTAAGCAATACACACAATTGTTTTTGCTTGTTTGTTTGTTTTTAACTTTAATGTGATAAAGCAAAAACTAGACATGCCTAAAAATATTAATTTTTAAAACAAAAGTAAAAATAAAGTCATATTGTAAATTAGAGTTGTAACAAGTCTGGGAGAATTGAAAACGGAGCAAAACTGTTTGCAAGTGTGGTAGGGCGAAAATAACACGGGACGAAAATAACCCTGTATACAGTAGTATAGAGATTACAGATAAGCCTGTATACAGTAGTATAGACAGTACAGATAAGCCTGTACACAGTAGTATAGACAGTACAGATAAGCCTGTATACAGTAGTATAGAGAGTACAGATAAGCCTGTATACAGTAGTATAGAGAGTACAGATAAGCCTGTATACAGTAGTATAGAGAGTACAGATAAGCCTGTATACAGTAGTATAGACGGTACAGATAAGCCTGTATATAGTAGTATAGAGAGTACAGATAAGCCTGTATACAGTAGTATAGAGGGTACAGATAAGCCTGTGTACAGTAGTATAGAGAGTACAGATAAGCCTGTATACAGTAGTATAGAGAGTACAGATAAGCCTGTATACAGTAGTATAGACAGTACAGATTAGCCTGTTTACAGTAGTATAGACAGTACAGATAAGCCTGTATACAGTAGTATAGACAGTACAGATAAGCCTGTATACAGTAGTATAGACAGTACAGATAAGCCTGTATACAGTAGTATAGAGAGTACAGATAAGCCTGTATACAGTTGTATAGAGAGTACAGATAAGCCTGTATACAGTAGTATAGAGAGTGCAGATAAACCTGTATACAGTAGTATAGAGAGTACAGATAAGCCTGTATACAGTAGTATAGAGAGTACAGATAAGCCTGTATACAGTAGTATAGAGAGTACAGTTAAGCCTGTATACAGTAGTATAGAGAGTACAGATAAGCCTGTATACAGTAGTATAGAGAGTACAGATAAACCTGTACACAGTAGTATAGGCAGTAGAATTAGGATCTGGAGACTTGGTAAATCGGTTTACCAGTCTAGAGGTCGTTCAGGGAACTCATCGAGCTCCAAAGTTCCGAACGTGTTACTGAGGATATGCCATATGTTTATTAATCGATTTAAATCATATTTCCAGGTACGGTTCCAGGACATTGTGTTAATAGGCTAGTTCGAAATTTCTGTCAAGATCCATGCAATGCTGATATCTGTCGCGGAGTTCCAGGTGCTACCTGCAGGTATTCTTTTAATATTCATTTGCGATAAATCATTCTTAATCTTTTATTATGATACTGTCACCATTTCGATTTTAATGTTTGTTTGTTTGTTTCTTTCTTTGCTATTTAACGTCCCACTCAAGAATCTTTCACTCATATGGAGTCGTATTGATTTTAATGGCATACAAGCCGTTAAAATGGATTTTAATACCAATAAAATGTTTGTAAAAATCTTTTGTTGAACAATACTTGTTTTAATGTGGTAGTTTGCGAAATGAATTCAAATGTAAATAATGTGTATTCATACGTGGCTGGCAGGAATATCATCGTTAGTGTATTTCATGAATTCTAGGGAATATATGGATGATATATTGATATTTTCTACAGTAATATATATCATTTTAGCCTTTTTAATTAAAATTTTGGTCTAATCTCGGGATATCTTTTTTTTTATTAAAATGTCGAATGCCTTAACGCAGTGACTTCGAGAATTTGGTTTTACAATGTTGTCGATTTTTATCTTTTTATGTACATGCAGACATGTAGCACATCCACCGTGACATCTATGACATTCAGTTATAACTTTTATATACGAGATGAGTTACTATAACACCTACAATTCCATTAAGTATATAAATACATGATCGGTTAAAGACGGGACAACCATAATTTTTAGCGAGTATTATTCTAATACCGACCAACATGTTGCCGTCTGGATATAAATACAGTCGAACAAATAACCTCCATCTTTTTGGCATTTTCAGACAGAGATTTATGTTCGCAAATGCCTACACTTTACACTTTGGTTTATTACAAATTTAATCCTACATACCTTGCATACACATTATCGAAAACTGAACATCAAAGGTCATATTTACAGGTCTGATGCATGCGGTGGATGCTTTGCACGATGGTATGCCGGGCGTTTGGAAGTCACAGACAAATGCACAAGTTAGTATCAGTTTCATAAGCCATTTTACATTTTTAATTCTGACACATTTCTAATTTCACGAATATCATCAAATGATAGAAAACTGTATAAACAATTGGTTTATCTAATTCTCAGACATAAGAAAAGAAATATAGTTTTAACAAGATGCCATTTACCATTACAGTTGCAGCACTTGCAGTCTTGAAAAAAAAATTCTTTTTCAGGGTAAATCAATACTCTTTATAACACAATGTAATTCATAAATTCCTGTAATGAATTTCCAATGTAAATGATCCTCAATATTCAAATGTTGTTAAATTATCATTTTTTTTTTCGAACGTACTACGCGAATTATTTATAGACGCAGCTATATGTAACATAAACAGAAAGGTATCACATGTGCTCTAAGCTGCCTTGTGTAGGATCAGTTCTGGACATTATATTGATTTATAATTTGGTATCTGACATTTTTTTATATCATTTTATGGAAATTTATCTCTGGACCTTTCTGTGGCGAATAAAATACTCTGATATTGGTGCTAGAAATATATCGCTGGATCTTTACTGTGGTGGACAAACACTCTGACATTGGTGCTAGAAATATATCTCTGGACCTTACTGTGGCGGACCAAACACTGACATTTGTGCTAGAAATATATCGCTGAACGTTTCAGTGGCGGATCAAACACTGACATTGATGTTAGAAATATATCGCTGGGCCTTTCTTTCTGTGGCGGACCAAACATTCTGGCTTGCTAGTAATTTATTCCCGGACCTTCCTCGGGGCGTACCGGATCAAACACTCTGATACTGGTGTTTTAAATATATCTCTGAACCTTTCTGTCGCTGACAGATTAATCTGACATTGATGTCAGAAATATCTCTGGACCTTTCTGTTGCGGGACTAACACTAACACTCTGAAATTGTTTCTGCAAATATGTCTTTAGACATTTCTATGGCGGACCAGTTTGACATTAGTGCTAGATATAACTCTGGCGCTTTCTGTATTAAACCAAAACTGTTCCAATGGCGCTAGAAAATCAACTTTTTACCCTTTTGTGGTGAGCCAATCACGCTCCACTAAACAACTGCAAAATGTTGTTATATACATATCCGGAATCGTGTTTAGTGTTAGCATTGTTACTCCCTTGTTTACAATTACAGTGCTTCACTGAGAGAAATGTTGAAATTGGGTTTTGAATCTTTTTCAGCAATGACAAAGATCTATCCCTCTATTATTTCATTTTAATTTCATGGAGGGTTTGACTGGTCGACAGGGGATGCTTACTCCTCTATTACACCTGATCACACCTCTGGATCACTAGAAGTGCGTGTGTGTCCGATGTTGACAAGATTTGTATATTGTCTGAACACTCTTTTGATTAATACATTAGTGACTGTGATTTTTTAATTTGTTACGGATGCATTCACTTATGACAGAAATGATATCGTCTTGAGCATTATAACTTTGGTATTATGTTTATAATATTTATGAAATGAAACAATTGTTGTATGTGCAATTAATTCATATACATTGTTGAACTACATTGTGGCTCAATAATCGTATATAGATTCAGAATTTTACATATTGTAAGATAGATATAATGAACAAATCATGTCTCATAATTACGATAATTACGTTTTACGATATAAAATCGATATAATGAACAAACCATGTCTCATAATTACGATAATTACGTTTTACGACATAAGATCGATATAATGAACAAACCATGTCCCATAATTACGATAATTACGTTTCACGACATAGCAACTGATAATGATAATATACAGAAAATTCTCTTTCTAAAAGCCACGTTTGTTTTTGGTAAATTTGCTCCAGTTTTAACGTAGCTTTATAAAGAAGTACATCACAAGCAAAACATACATCTGTGTATGTTATGGTTATGTTTGTGTCATTAACGATATGTTATCGTTATGTTTGTGTCATTAACGATATGTTATGGTTATGTTTGTGTCATTAACGATATGTTATGGATATGTTTGTGTCATTAACGATATGTTATCGTTATGTTTGTGTCATTAACGATATGTTATGGTTATGTTTGTGTCATTAACGATATGTTATGGATATGTTTGTGTCATTAACGATATGTTATGGTTATGTTTGTGTCATTAACGATATGTTATGGTTATGTTTGTGTCATTAACGATATGTTATGGATATGTTTGTGTCATTAACGATATGTTATGGTTATGTTTGTGTCATTAACGATATGTTATGGTTATGTTTGTGTCATTAACGATATGTTATGGATATGTTTGTGTCATTAACGATATGTTATGGTTATGTTTGTGTCTTTAACGATATGTTATGGTTATGTTTGTGTCATTAACGTTATGTTATGGATATGTTTGTGTCATTAACGATATGTTATGGTTATGTTTGTGTCATTAACGATATGTTATGGATATGTTTGTGACATTAACGATATGTTATGGATATATTTGTGTCATTAACGATATGTTATGGTTATGTTTGTGTCATTAACGATATGTTATGGTTATGTTTGTGTCATTAACGATATGTTATGGTTATGTTTGTGTCATTTAACGATATGTTATGGTTATGTTTGTGTCATTAACGATATGTTATGGTTATGTTTGTGTCATTAACGATATGTTATGGATATGTTTGTGTCATTAACGATATGTTATGGATATGTTTGTGTCATTAACGATATGTTATGGATATGTTTGTGTCATTAACGATATGTTATGGACAGATATGTGTCGGCGTGTCCATGGAATTTTCTATTAAAATACACATGTACTCATTTTTAAAGTTTACGAACATTTGCGGATACTTTAAAGTTGGCGATAAATAAGTTGTCGGAGTAAGACCGGTTTTACAATGCAGATCGACTGTATTTCACAGTGGTAGTCTATACCAATACTTATCAGGGTTTATATAACACGGTTCGACTGTATTTTGAAGTAACATTCTATAGAAATTATTATAAGACCATTTTGATATCGCACTCCTTCTCAGTCCGAGGTTCCGTGATATTGGAAGCAAGTGCTGAGGAATGAAATATAAAAGTAGTCATATTATAAACTCTTCACTATGTGTCTAAATTACAAATTATAACACAAAACAAGATACAACAAATACAACATTCTTTCTAATTCCAATATTCTGGCCGACAAAGAATTAAAGATACATTCACCGTGATCAGTTTCATGATTTTGGGTGACACCGAACAAGCAGACAATGAAATGTACCGGAAACGAATGACACTCGAATTGCTTTTTTTTTCTTTTTATTGACCGCAATATAAATAGAGAAGTTCCGAACAGCGGTGCATTATGAGAATATTTCATGCATGTGGGTGCATTACAAGAATAATTAATGCAGTGTCAGTATCACATATACAAATATAGTCATATCTAGTACAGACACGATTAATATAAGTTCTTACCAGGGTTTAAATAACAAGTTTCTAAATCTTTAACTCCAGATACCAACAGATGTTTACCAAACGCTTGTAAGAACGGTGGAACGTGTATTAGTCTAACATCATCCTACCTGTGTCAATGTGTAGATGGATATTCAGGACCTTTCTGTGAAAGTAAGGACATCCTTAAGATTTATACTTTGGTATCTGAGATTTTTTATATATTTTGTTGCCAGCACTAGATGTTAATGAAAATACACATATTTTGATCAGTGCTTTTATATCCGTTATGTTAGGAGAGGATTATGTAACGTGTAGAACCTCGTTTTGCGATATTACTTAAATGTGCTGATCTTTGCCTTCAGCAATGATGCATTTGGCGGTGAAATAGTCATAAGCTATCTTAAAGATGTTCCATGTATCGCAGTAAATGATTTAAGCAATATAACAGTATTAGGTATCTACATTGTCATACGGGTGATAGCCGGAAGTGAGGGGAGTGTAGGCATATGATTTGAAATCGTATAACCCGTATGACAACATGGATAACAATTTGTCACCCTTCTGAAATTAAACAGAATATTATAGAAACATGATTCATGCTTAGTTCCAGTAACTTCATTAACCGTTTCACAGCCACGAACAAACCCCGTATAGTGACAGTTCTTTACACCGTTACATGTTTACAACCAGTGTGTTGAATGGCAATCGTATGACGTCAAAAATAAATCACCGCGTATCAGGCGGTAGATATATAAAATATATACCGCCAGATCAGGGACATACGGTCAGATATGATTCGCTGATTGACCTATGAAATAAAGGATATTCTATTCAAAAGGGGGGCAATATGTCATTTACACTTTATGTAATATAAGATTACTTCATTGTACATTTTATGTAATATAAAATTCGTTTATTTTACACTTTATATAATGTAACAATATTTCATAGTTCACTTCATTTGATATAACAGAACTCATCTCATATTTCATGTCGCCCTAGCATTATGGTATAGTCTGTTAACTATAAAAAAAAAGTAAACTGTGTAACGCGACCTGTTGTCTCTGGCTTGTTATTCCCGTATTTTATGTGATTTATACGTTTATATAACTACTATAAAATGGGGCATTAGCTGTGGTTTTTTTCTCATATATATTGCTATATATTTCGTGAAACTTGCATGAGAAACCCGAATTGGCAATTATTCTTTTGCATTGAATTGTAACAACACAACTGCATCCCTTTGATATTTTATTCTATATTTTGCAGCTAATTATAGGTGCCAACCAAACACTTGTCTCAATGGAGGATCTTGTATCAATCTTGCCCTGTCATATAAATGTAACTGTAGGGCAGGGTTTACTGGACAACATTGTCAAACAAGTAAGAATCTATGTGTTCTAAGGCATACTTAAATAGTAAAAGTGAAGATGTACCAACGGATAATGGAAACTCCAAGTACATTAACTTACGTCAAATTAGATCTAAAATGATCTCAAGATGAAGAACATTTTTGAATACCAAACGGGACAGATGTAATATGTTATAATCTATTTCATATTATCTGGTGGATCGAAGTCTCACAATCTGTCTTAATCTTCGAATTTCCGTTTTACAAGTGCAGAATACCAATATTAAACTTTCTACTTGTCACCTGTATGCATTCGATGGAATAAACGCACTGTCCTTGAATTTTGACGAGCTTTCCTCAAAATGTCCGTCCTTTGCTTACAACCTTGTGCAGGGTCAACGGACTACCCATTCTCCGCGTGGTTCAGAGCTTAAAATAAAACAGGATTATAGTCAATATAAATAAATCATAATGACGTTGTATGGTATGCAATAAGTTCTGTTCCTTCCATATACATTTTCAGCATACCTACACTTTGACCCTAACTAAGTATTTTGTTTTAATATTTAACTATATATATATATATATATATATATATATATATATATATATATATATATATATATATAAATCTATTGTAGAATTTTATACATGTATAAGTGTAAGAGGTAAGACTATAAGTATTATGTATAAGTGTAAGAGGAACTGGGTACTGGGTTTATCTATACCCTAAAGGACACATACCGTATAAAACACGGATAACGTATACAACATTTCAAAGGAACAGACTTGAACATATTTAATGTTTACCTCTATTATGTCGGGTTTGGAGAAATTCTGATAGCTACAGAGATTTACGTCTGCTGAAATATGTAACCAGAACAATGCTGTATTCGGTAGGCAAGTAATTGTATTTTGGTTCTTGCTTTGTGACATGGTTTATATCACAGTCTTAATATACATGTAGCCTCATCTCTCACTGCTCCCGTTTCCCGATATATTGCTTAGATGATCTTACGCAGTCCTCTATGGGGTCACCTACAAATTTCATCGTTGGTGTGCAATTATCGGCCAATGATCTGGTAAGTTTATCGAATGATAAAGCTATATAAACATTTGAAACATTATAAACACTACTGAACACACAAAATCACCAAATATATTCCTAATGAATTCTGATGACTGCCGGATTCTTTATGATGAAATTAATTACATCTGATTGCCGCACCATAGACTGTCAAAATCGTGTTAGTCACATTTTTATTGGTCGAACATTACACATCTACGAGAGGTCATCGTGCGTGACCCTAAAGCTGAATACGCTAGATCGTCTACGGGACACTTCTTCAAAACATTTTGCTTTTTATTTCATGATATTTCCAGATCTGCAACCAGCTGAACATGAGAAATGCGAGTACGGGAAACTGCTAAGCGCTGGGCAACCACTTAAATGTATGCCGGCCATAACAAACTCTTGTCCTGTGGGATTTTACTGTAAGGGTGGTCTTGGAGTTATGACGAGCCAGTGTTGTCAGCGTAAGTACATGTATTTGTCATGTAACATTTTGTCACCGATGCACGTAGCAAACTTTAACATCAAACTAACTACTGCGCTATATTAGTACGTTACCATGTAAGCTGTCACACAACATAACAGTTGTTTAGAGTATAAAATATAATTGTCTGTATGGTGCTTGATTTTCAGAGTAGTCCATACTGAATAAACAATATATGTACGCAAAATTATAATATTGTGTTACATTACATGATAGAAAGAATCTGTCCCGGGTTTCAATTCATATCAAAATTTATGATGCTGGTTTAAATTTTTTGTTTTAAACAATATCAATCTATGTAACAGCTAATATATATAATATTTACCATGTACATATATTAAATCGGATGGACTCCCTAACGGTTGACACATATCTATAAAATAAAATATAAATTGTACAGATACAAATTTGCTAGGACTTCCGGATAATAATATAGGAAATGGTGAATATCAGACATACACAGGCAAGTTGGAAATCAAGATGTGATGTCAAGTGTCATGTGGCCAAGTGGTTATATCATTGCTCTTTGAACCATGGCGTATCCCACCTCTGGTAGAGTAGACTCGAGCCACGCCGGAACCTAAACTAATTTTATGAAAAATTTGTCAGAGTATTGGAGGAAGGCCGGTGATCTCTTCCCAGATACATTGATACCGGTTCTCCTCCACCATTCATACCGTCCCCACTATCTATGAATTCTTGGTCAATAACACAACAACGAAAGAATGATCCGTTGCGTAATTGAAATTGAACTCCTTTAAAATCATTTGTTAGTAGTACGCTCTTTTGATGTATTCCAAATCGATACTGATTTTGAGCTACCATATTTATATTGGATACTTCACAAAACCCCATATAATTAACAATGCAAAAGAGGCCAAAACAAATGTTCCAAACGATCTTTTCTGTCAAGAAGACTTCATCAGTTGAACTGGAATTTAATATAAATGTACATTTCCGAGAAAAAAAAGTGGTAATATAGACGACTATAAGTTATACATATTTCTGGTCACCTATGCGATAAACTCATTAACCGGAAGTTATGTAGGACACATATTTCGTTGAATGTGCAGATTATTGTTACGAACCATAACAATTTTCATACATATGTCAATGCGATATATCCCAACGAACTAGAAATTGAAGACACAAAAAAATCAAGCAGACACGGTTTTTACTTAGATATTATACTTGCTATAGACACAAACAGAAATTTAACAACCTGCCTATGCGACAAATGTGACGATTTTGGCTTTCCCATCGTATATGTCCCACATTTAATTAAATCCAGCATTCACCGGAACATGGTGTTTATGTCTCACAATTGCTCCAATAAGCCTGGGCGAGTTCAACAAATGGAATTTCATATACAGAGGTGAACTACTTATTGATACGTTAGTGACACAGGGATATCGAGAGTCGTCTTTGATGTTAACGTTCGGTAAATTTAACGTTGGTATAATGACCTTGCTTGCAATTATTCGGTTTCACGTTAAGAAATGTTGACCTGGCAGTTGTTGATTCGTCTATACTAATTGTGACGAGGATTTATTCCTCACGTATTTCATTTGAATTTGAATGTAGACCCACGATGGTTGAGACCGGTCAACAGGGGGTGCCTACTCCTCCATCGCGCATGATCCCACCTCTGCATTTACAAAGGTCCGTGTTGGTCCAGTATTCATCAGATTTGTATATTGTATCCTGGACATCCTGAAGATTTATACTTTATATTATTCTATATTAAATATTGCCTCTTTGATGACAAGGTTTGTGTTGGTAAGTCACCATTTCATTTCGAGATATATGTATTACTAATATCTATTTCTTTGTTATTTTCTTTTTATTTACAGAGGCAGAATCCAATATTTGTACCGCAGGTCAACCATATCGTGTAAATGGAGAAGCTGTATCTTGTGGCGGACCTAGCAACACGAATTGTCCTGCGGATCACACATGTAAATCAAATACTGACCCACAGTATCGTGTATCGGTCTGTTGTCCAAACCCACCCCCAGGTATGATCTATATCACGTTACAGGAATCGTAGTAGCATTTTCAGCGTTTTTTCTATACTGCTCTTTTGACCACTCTCGGATTTTCCGAGTCCCGTTCGAATTAATTGCCGAAGCCCGTAAACATTTCGTTTGTGATACATAGCGTATTTATTGAAAAAAACCGTCTGCTCTAGTTGTCAAAGTAGAACTAACGAAGCAAAAACGGATAAACTCCATGTTCATTAGAAGACGTCATATTGGATGTCAAAATGGTTTAAACCTGAAGAACAATTTCGGATCTAACGACTTAAATATTGTCTATATTATGTCTTTAATGTATGAGTGTCAAATTCATTAAATCAACTCTGTATCATTAGATACTCATATTAAATTTTACCATAGGGAATATAAGAAATATAATTACATCTGTAGTTGTATGTGTATTGTACTATGACAATGCATTTCATCACCAATTACTTGATTGTTATGTTTAATTATTTATATCATAGATATAACCCATAGTAAAGGGTAAAACTATACGCATGAGGGTAATTTACACTACTCGATTGAGTGTTCTTCGTGTAAATTACCCCCGCGTACCACGGGACTGTTGACAGTATATTTTATCATTGCGTAAAACTAGACTCACACGTATGGTCCGCATAAAAATTGAGTAATAAATTAGGAAGAAATATTCCAAGTTACAATATTAACAGTATATATGACTACTTGATTTTTTTGTGATCAGTGCAATACCCCACTAGCTGTGTGAACGGAGCAGCAGAGACACAGTGTCCGACAGATCCATGTCAGAATGCCGAGTGCCAGATTCCAGGTTCTAAATGCGTGTATGTATACATTAGTTATAACTTTGTCATTTGTGACTATATCAGATCATATCACAATTCTGGGTATGAGGTTTTTTTGCTATGATGTTCGTGTATCTATTCAATATTTCATGTAGTTACCCTTGTCAAACCGAAGTCAAAGACACCCGTTGTCAATAGATCATTTCCGGATTGTTCCGTTACGTCACAGTTCTTCACAATAGCGTGCAGCGTCAAAAAGAAATTATTAAGTTCCTGATAAGCAGTTTATTGAATCTATGACCTGGGAAAAATATCATGAAGTAATAGGTGCCAGATTTGAAAAAGGGCTATAGGAAAAAGAAGGCACTTTCCATATTTACAAGAGGGATAATTTATCTAAAATTAATTCCTTGCAGATGAACTGAAATAAGATATCAACAAAACTAAACAGAAATAGACAACTAGAAAATAAATTGTCTATTGATTTGAGCAACTCAATAAGAACAATAAGTAATTTCAGTTTGTAATCGATGTCGATTCGTCTGTGTTTTTGTCAATTTACTACTCTCGTACATATAATTAAGATGTATCGTTTAACAATCATTTAAGTTATCCATTGCATAAAAGGTAAAACTTGATGTCTTATATGGTGTCATTATTACTATTATTATATTCTATGATGGATAGGCATACCCCATTTACAGGCACGATGGTGAATGATGGATAGGTATACCCCATTTACAGGTATGATGGTGAATGATGAATAGGTATACCCCATTTACAGGCATGATGATTAAGGGACCGGATATCAAATACAACTGGACAAACTTGTCAGTTACGTATCAACATCTCCAAATTTATCTCTATGACAGGAACATTATTGCTGTCATTAATTCATGTACAGTAATTGATTTATATCGAATATAACCTTTTTTCGAAAAAATGCAATATTGCGACAAAATCATTTTCCGCTGGAATTTACCAACAGTGTTACGAATCGTTATCTGGTGTGCTGGTTTATACAATTGATACCTTAAGCCATTATAAGTTAATATATATATATATAAATATATACTCTGTAATTGCTGATTATTTCTCGTAATCTATATTTAGATCTGACACGTGCGGTGGATGCTATGATCGATGGTTTCTTTCAAAGTATGAAGTGACAGGAATGTGCAAAAGTACGGTCAATCTCTCTATCTCTCTCTCATACACACAAACACACACACACCACTCACACACACACACACACACACACACACACACACACACACACAAACAAACACACACTATATACAATTATACTGTCTGAACATTTCAATATCAGCTTAATCATGCATATAAAGCAAACGTTATGTTATACAAAATATGAATTTTCAGTATCATAAAAAGCTAAAAAAGGTGGCACAATTGATTCCCAATATAAAGGTTCTGCAAAACACTTTAGGTCAATCAAGTCAAAAATCTGTATCTTCGTCCGTCAGGCCTAAATATATCGTTTTATCTTCGTCAACTACTTACTAATTATTTTCGTAGTTTCTTTGGGTAAAGGAGACAAACATTAATTGAGGATATTGTAATCATATTTGATGAAACACAAAGTGCTTTATGTATCCACATATTTTAAAGATTATTTTTTCTTGAGTCCTTCACTACAAGAAGAAATTAGATTTATGGTTCGATAGAGTATAAAACTATTTACTTAAATTATAAAATTGAATAACCCCAGTGCAAGGGTACAGTCTCTTTTATGTGACAATGATAATTATTTATACAGTAACATGCTCCTTTGACCTAGACAATATCCGTCTGTAGATATGTATATTGCTAAAACTGGAAACCGTTTAAGAGGAAAGAAATTTCCTCTACCGACTATGTAAAGTACGGACTCAGTCAGTCTTTTGGAGGAGGTAAAAGATATAAATATTATACACATAATACCAAAGTTATAATGCTCAAGATGATCGTTTCTGTCAATTAGATTTTCTGAGTTGAGCTTCAATTTTAAATCAATTTTCTAAAACGAAAGTGGTATCAGACAAGGCCAAACAATAAATCTAAACGTATAGCCAAAATTCGTCTAAGAGTAACCACTGTAAAAAGATAACTATTCTAAAAAGAAATTAGAATTTTGAATGATGCTATCAGTGCCATGTATTACTTTAGTATAAGATTATCAGCTGGTACCAGGTATTAAAAAGGTCATTGCCTAATATCTCATTTTTCTTAAACTTTTGGTACAAGTTGTTCATTTGAATGTCTCAGATGTCATATTAAAGACAGGTCAGTGGGTCTACAGGATGATGTCTCAAATATTTAGAGTAAAAGTACAAAGACTTTGAATAAATTGTTTTAAGTAATGATGGACATATTAGAGTTCAATGTTACTTTCACCTCAGAAGATCTAGATAGACAATTTTCTCACATTCTTTTTTTATCGTCATATTCATTTCAAAAATTTTGGGAATGACTCAATGGTTATTTTTGCAAAGTTCAAAGTTCACTGGCTTAATATTAATAAGCCATTGATACTTTTGGGGACATAAAAAAGATTTGAAAGCCTCTAAAGACATTGTTGTAAATTAAAACCCTAGTCCTACTGAAATAATGTCACTGATACCTAGTATCATTGTAGATCTGCGAATTGGAAGTATTTGCTGCTAGAAGTTATTATGAAAAAATATTTGCAGAACCGGATAGAACAAGTTCCATTACAATATGACGTGTGATGTCGTCACTCGTGTGACTGTTAAATGTCGTGGATCTCTTTATATCATTGTAACTAGAACACATTTACCAGTTCGGAAATATTCAACATAGATTATGGTTTGTTTTTTTAAGATCTACGACCAGGGACGTGCACCAATGAAAAAGCTTATAATGCATGTAATCACACATTATGCTCTACACCGTGTCCAGGCGTTCCTGCTGCAACCTGCAGGTATCCAATATAACTCACTCACTCTTTCTCTTTCTCTCTCTCTCTCTCTCTCTCTCTCTCTCTCTCTCTCTCTCTCTCTCTCTCTCTCTCTCTCTCTCTCTCTCTCTCTCTCTCTCTCTCCAGTTTTTTTAAACTTTTTTATTCTTCTTCTACTAACATGTCAGGAATCTTTACTTTTCAATGATTTTTGACTTCTCTTCTTGAATCCTTATTTATTAATGGTTTTAGCGACGATACCTTAAGAAAAATTGTGTAATTTTTAGTTTGCTGTAACTCTGATATTTTAACTCATTACCAGATAATTTGTACCCTTTGGATAGTTGAGTATTAAAATGAAATCAACAAAATTGTAACGAGACTGCATATTTTATTAAATGCTACTTTATGTGCAAATAGATAAATCTGTGATAGGAATAAGTCTATCTATGAAATGACCGTATGCTTAGCAGTTCTAGGGTAAATTGTTTTCTACTTTTACCACTTGTACCGGATGTATAATAACAAATAAGACCTATACACAGGCATAGAGGATCTTATATTTTATATATATATATTGTAGAAATAAAGTCAGATCTAGTGTGATAGGCATGGTATACATATGTAAAGTTAAATTAATCAGTTGCATGTGGATAATTGCAAACCTGGGTTTCTTAATCGAGTTTTACAATCTGTATAGGAATTTAAGAATTGTGCTCCTGTGTATGACTCCTGGTGTTTTTCTATATTAATTTAAGTATTAAAAAGGGAATGCTAAGAAACACAGCTAAATCTTCTTTAAAATAAATGCCTTTGATTATGACTTTTTTAATTTCTAATTTGTTAACAATATCAACAACAGGGCTATTTGTCATAGCTTATTTGCATAACATTTACATTTTAGTTAAATTAGTACGAAGATACTGATTAAAAACGACTGTTGGAAATACTACAATAAATCCGATATATATCCTCACTGTTGTACCCTAACAGATGTAAATCGTTTATATATCTCACAAACAGCATTGCCTTCGTATTTATGTCCTGGACATTCTATTGATTTATACTTTGGTATCTGAGATTTTTTTATATATTTAATTATAATATAACCTATCTTCTATTGAAAACTAAAGGGCCGATCATTGTGGAGGATGCTTTGAAAGATATTTTGTTGGAACCAAAGAAGTCACAGATAAATGCGAAAGTAAGTGTTTGTATTGCATTGTATTTGCAGTTTTATGCTCCGTCAACACACTCAGTATCTGTTTATATTGTCTACGTCACAATGCAATCTCATGACATCATCACAGACAGTTAAAATGTCTGATTGTTCAAATGTTAAGACCTCTAACGGTTACACTAAATGTTAAGAACAAAATTAAATGTAAATGTTTAATTGCATTTTTTGGTATAAGGAATTCACTTCATGTTCATAATTTTGCTTTATGTACCGATACGCCGGTTTTTCCGAAAATATGCACACGCTTCGTACGGCGATAAATGCAATTTGTTTTTAATTACAAACATAACTAATTGTTCAAATTTACAAATATATTATTAGATATACAGTCATTGCGAAGGATAACAAATGCACTGTTTAGTTTTAAATGGAAAAATGGGAAAATTCAATGGCCTAACAATAAATACTTAAGTAAATTATAGTTTACTTTAGTTAATTAAAGTTTGAACAAAAGTAAATCAAGGTTTTTACTATAGTAAATCAGTAAAGGTGTTTACTATAGTTTATCAAAGTGTTTACAAAAATGTTTATGTGTTTGGGTAGGCATAGGAAATACAAATTTTAGACCATTGTTTTGGCGCTCTGTTTAAATGTTATCTTAGTAATTTCACAAAGATAGATAAATGGTATATAAGATAATGGGACAATACTGGAATTTATCAAATAACGACGTAGTGGAATTATTGTCTAAAATGTAAACAAAATATCATAACAAATCTCCCGGACGTACTTACAGAATACTCTCTGTTATGTACCATGTTTATATATTATCTACCGGACTTACTAACGGGCCACTGTCTGGTATATACCATGTTTATATATTATCTCCCTGACTTACTAACGCGCCACCCTCTGGTATATACCATGTTTATATATTATCTCCCTGACTTACTAACGCGCCACCCTCTGGTATATACCATGTTTATATATTATCTCCCTGACTTACTAACGCGCCACCCTCTGGTATATACCATGTTTATATATTATCTCCCTGACTTACTAACGCGCCACCCTCTGGTATTTACCATGTCACAGACTTTGACTCCCTTTCACCAATCGTGCTTTTCACCGAACTTGACCTCTTCACCAAACTTGACCTTTTCACCAAATTTGACCCATTCATCGTACTAGAAAGGTTTCCAAGGAACGTTTGTGACGGGTGTGGCATGGGAGCAGACGACACCTGGTCCTATCCCGTTTGGAATTTGCAATTGCTCTTCTTGTTGAGACCATTGCATATCTAATTGGTCGTGTTCTAATGGACTTGAGCTTCTATTATTAATTGGTACTTGATCATTTTTACTTTATATATTATCTCCCTGACTTACAATCTGGGTCACTCTCTGGTATGCCATGTTTATATATTATCTCCCTGACTTACAATCTGGGTCACTCTCTGGTATGCCATGTTTATATATTATCTCCAGGACTTACTAATGGACCACTGTCTGGTATATACCATGTTCATATTTTATCTCCTGGCTTACTAAGGGACCACTCTTTGATATTCACCATGTTTATATATTATCTCCCGAACTTACTAACGGGACACTCTCTGGTATATACCATGTTTATATATTATCTCCCGAACTTACTAACGGGACACTCTCTGGTATATACCATGTTTATATATTATCTCCCGAACTTACTAACGAAACACTCTCTGGTATATACCATGTTTATAGATTATCTCCCGAACTTACTTACGGAACACTCTCTGGTATATACCATGTTTATATATTATCTCCCGAACTTACTAACGGGACACTCTCTGGTATATACCATGTTTATATATTATCTCCCGAACTTACTAACGGAATATCTCTGGTATTTACCATGTTTATATTCAGCAGCGGTGGATAAAACTATAACAGGAAGTAAGTGATCTTTTGACTTTGAATTTGATATAACAGGAAAATGTAATTCTGAATGGGTGATGTAAAGAGAAGGAAGGCAATTAAGTGCTAAATGTCTATCTTTTCTATACTTTGGGTCAGAAGATACGTTTTTAACATATTCATTTTGTGGGTCAGATTGACAGCAATGGTATACTCTTGTCGTTACGTGTTGTTATAGTTAGTATATTATTATATAAGTTATATCATTACATAATAGTATAATGTATATGCTTATACAAATCATAAGTAAACTGTTACATTGTAGTATTACAGCATCAGGACCAAGTAGTTTATCTATTGGTTAAGATTAACTATCGATTGTAAATATTGTTACCGAGGGTTAAATTATGATAGCAGTCAATATTTTGGCAATTTTGAAAAAAATAAACTTTATTGGTTAAAATACGTAACCGAGCCTCAAAGCATAACTTAATTTCCATTAGTTAACCGATGGTATAACAAACGTTAAATTTAACCGTGTTTAGCCCTACGTTAAGTTTCAATCCTTGGTTATGACACCTAATCGAGGGTAAAATACAACCAGTAAACGTACAACTGGGTGCAGATCATTATAACATAGTACTGTTATAGAATCGTGTAATATGAATAATAAAGGTGCATTAACTGTGGGTTTTTTTCAAAATTATCATTTCCCCTTTTTACTACTTTGATATACAATAACAAAAAAAGATATACACAGGTATGAAAATTCTTAAATTCCCGTATACTTTTTATGAAAATTGCTTGAGAAACCTAGGTTTGGCACTTTTCCATTTGCAATTGATTAACTCAGCCTTACTATTTGTATATGAGTACTGTATTAGACCTGGCCTTATTTTCACAAAATATAAAGGAATGTAAGAGTTTTGTACTTGTGTAAGGTCTTATTTGTTATTGTACATCACGAACAGGTAATACAGGTAGAAAAAAAACTGAGATAATAGTTTTGGTAAACACAGCGAATGAACCTTTAAATAAGTTGTGTAAAAACTGTATATTCTGTTTTATTCGCCATAATTTTATTTTGTGAGAACTTTAACTCGTAAAAATAAAATTTTCGCTTTGTCTTCTCATCTGAGATTGAAAAATGTTCTTTGGCTTGATTTTCGCCACGTACATAAAGAAAATGAGAAGCTTTAGAAAACGTTTGATATTTATCATAGGAACCCGTGTGTACGTAGGAAAACTCTTGTAACTAAGTGTGATGATAGTATGGCTAATAGAACTTTCGAAATAGCAAAGTATGAATTAAGAATTATTTCGAGTATAGATTAAGTATTGTTTTTTTTTTTTTGGTGATCCCACCTCTTGGTTCCCAGAGGTCCGTGTTTGTCCATTTTAACCGGATTTGTATTTATGTCCTTGACATTCTATTGATTTATACTTTGGTATCTGAAATTTTTTATATTTTTGGATACACAGTACATCCATAATTAGGTACAAATTTGGGACGCATATATATATATGGTATATGACTTAATGCTGATTTATCGACATCAATATTTGACAACGCATACATTACAAAATATACAGCATGTTTTCTGTGTAGTATATGTGAAGTTGAAAAGAAAAATGAAAGTGTATTTCATAGCGTTGAACATTGTATATCAAATACACGCAATTCCATCTGAAAGTTATAATGTTTTACAAAATATGTTTCGAGTCATGTGTTCAACATAATACATATTAAATTATTATTAACACATAACTGGAGTGCACTTACTGTATACATCAGGACCGTCGGGAAGGAATTAATATGGTTGGCTGACAAGAACAATAATTTATTATTTTATTATTGCAATCGACAATACACTAGTTAAGTGTAATAATATAATTTAAACCAGGAAATGTAAAATTGTTGCTGACGCCTCGCCCCCTTTCAGACCCCATTTCCTACAAACCTGACACATGCAAAGATACTTTTCAGGCTATGTATTAGCTGGAGGATTTTACACGTGTCGATTATTAGGTAAAGCGTGTATGCTGATATATACCTCTCTCTGTGTTACAGTTATGACTTATGTATGACTTATGTATTACTTATGTATTACTTACTAACGACTTATACTCATCCCTTGATCAGGTATAGGACGGTTCTTATTTTATTCATACTCAATGTTTGTGTACAATCTGTCTGATATTTACTTATCGTTTCAACAAATGCTGCTTCCATACACCATGTCATATCCCATTTGGGATTCGCAATTGTTCCTCATGTTGAGACCATTGCACATCTAATTCGTCGTGTTCTAATGGACTTGAGCATCCATTATTAATTTGTACTTCTTCATTTTTACTCTAAAGCATTCTTGTCTCCAATAATGACATCCATTATGAAGTTTAACAGATTGTAGCCATTACAAACTAATAAACCATTTCCGAGTTGTTCCATTACGTAATGGTTCGTCATAATAGTGTGCCGTTTGAAAGAGAAAACTAGGGCACCATTAGTATTCCGGATAAGCAGCTTATTGCTGGAAAATGAATATCATGAAGAAATATGCGCCAGATTTGAAAAAATAGCATGCAAGAAAGTGACAATTTCCATATATACAAGAGAGAACATTGTGAAATGGAACAAGATATATTTGAATGTCGTCAATAGAAATATTACATATTCGGGATGGACCTTTCAGTTAAAGTCACGTGATCTGAGTACAAACTATTCCGACAAAACTGAACGGAATGAGAAAACTCGGAAATGGTGTATTTATTTATCAAACATTATTCATCGGACTCATATTCTAACTCTCCTCTATTATACGATACAAGTTGATCCTCGTTCACAATACTAGTAATTGTTATCTATTTTACTTATATTCATACAACAGCGACAGGGGCCGCGCATAAAAATGCAAATGCAAGTAAGTTTCTCTTTAAATTTTGGTATTGCTAACAGTAGATATAAGATATAATTCTACACGCTTAAAGTAAAGAGAGAGAAAATTCTAATATGCTTAATAATTATTTGCCGTTTAAAGATATTCAGAAAAATTAAAACAACACTGACTTTAAATTTTAAATCTGAAATAAAAAGTAAATATATATTTCTGCATGGTAAAGTAAAAACTAACTCCTCTATTGCGCCTTAAAAAGATCTGAACTTCCTAGAAATTAAAATATACAACATCATTGATTAGTATCGTATTTACATATATTTAAATATATATTTTCGTTTACAAATGACCATTTTCCGTTTTGTTTTAATATTCATACAACTACAGGGGCCCCGGATGTACTTTTGAATAACCGTAAGTTCTTCTTGGATTTGTTTGTTTTAATAACATAATCAAATACATAAAGACGCTTCTCTAACATAAAGAAAGATTCTTAAATCGCCAATCAATTTTCTTATTAAACGTATAAAGAAAGAGAAAAATTAACAAGTTGTTCTTTTAATTATGGTTTTGGTAACAAGAAAACAATGAAAATGTAATGTTGCATGACCAATAAAAAGAAATTTCTCCATGAATTCCATCCTGGTTCAGTTTTACTATATGCGTACGCTCTACCGGATAACAATGTTGTCTTTGTTTTTTAAAAATGTTTTTGTACTATTTGTGAAGAGGATTGATGCCTCAAATATTTCATTCCAATTTGACTGAAGACTTACATTTTAGTTTTGTAATAACAATGAAAAACAAGGCATGCAATTTTACATGGCTTAGTACAAGCGATTCCTTAATGAAATTCACAAGATTATATGAATATTCACAATATCAAAATATTACCGTATTGACCTCCTAAAGGGCACACCTTTGGTGTCTGTTTTATATATTTTTTTAAATAATATTCACACAGCAACTGCCGCAGCCGTGGATAAAGTTATGAGTGGACGTAAGTGCCTCTTCAAGTTTTTCTTTTGATAACAGCAGGCAAAATAAGATTCTGCGTTGCTACTCTAAAGAGTAGCAAACCGCTAACATGTAAAATATCTACTTGTCTTAAATATATTTTCGTAAGCAAATGACCAGCTGCTCTTCAAATTCCTTTTTGATAACTATAAAATACACCATGTATGTAAATCATTCTGCATGACTTATTGGTGACACCTGACAACAGATCTTATTTTCCAGACATTCATTCTTGTTCAATTTTCACCACATTCATATATCATTTTTCGTTTATTTTTTAATATTAATACAACTACAGGGGTCCCGGATGTACCTTTGAATAATCGTAAGTCTTTCTTGGATTTGTTTGTTTTAATAACATAATCAAATACATAATGCCGCTTGCCTAATATACAGAAAATGTCTTCAATCGCCAATCAATTTTTTTATTAAACGTATAAAGAAAGAGAAAAATTAACAAGTTGTTCTTCTAATTATGGTTTTGGTAACAAGAGAACAATGAAAATGTAATGTTGCATGACTAATAAAAAGAAATTTCTCCATAAATTTCATCCTGGTTCAGTTTTACTGTATCCGTACGTTTTATTGGATTTTCTACCGGATAACAATATTGTCCTTGTTTTTTAAAAATATTTTTGTACTAATTGTGAAGAGGATTGATACCTCAAATATTTCATTCCAATTTGACTGTAGACTTACCGCGGGTGTTGGTGTTGTCGGTCAGAACGGGATGCTTACTCGTTCATGCCATCTGATCCAATCTCTGGTTTTCCAGAGGTCCGTGTTTGTCTAATATTCACCAGATTTGTATTTCTATCCTGAAAATCCAGAAATTTTGCACTTTGGTGTCTGTGATTTTTATATTGTCTTAATACTAAATATTAATAACGAGAGATAAAATGCTAAAATGCTTAACAATTATTTGCCGTTTAGAGATTTTCAGAAAAGGTAAAATGCTAATATGCTTAATAATTTTTTGTCGTTTAAAGATTTTCAGAAAAAAAGAAATACAATACAAACTTTAAATTTTAGATTTGGAATAAACAAGTAAATATATATTTCTGCATGGTAAAGTAAAATCTAAATCCTTTGTGACACCTTATTAAAGATCTGAACTTCCTAGAAATTAAAATATACAACATAATTGAATAGTATCGTATTTACCTTTAAGGGGGTATCCCTCTGATATCTGCTTTAAATTTATTTTATTAATATTCGCATAGCTACTACAACAGTCGTGGATAATATTATGAGTCAAAGTTAGTTGAATGCTACATATCTATTTGTGATTAATAGATTATCTAGTTCAACAGATAATGAAAAATAACAATTAAATCTTAGTTTTGTAATAACAATGAAAAACAAGGCATGCATTTTACATGGCTTAGTACAAGCGATTCCTTAATGAAATTCACAAGATTATATGAATATTCATTATATCAAAATATTACCGTATTGACCTCCTAAAGGGCACACCTTTGTGTCTGTTTTATATATTTTTTAATAATATTCACACAGCAACTGCCGCAGCCGTGGATAAAGTTATGAGTGGACGTAAGTGCCTCTTCAAGTTTTTCTTTTGATAACAGCAGACAAAATAAGATTCTACGTTGCTACTGTAAAGTGAAGCAAACCGCTAACATGTAAAATATCTACTTGTCTTAAATATATTTTCGTAAGCAAATGACCAGCTGCTCTTCAAATTCCTTTTTGATAACTATAAAATACACCTTGTATGTAAATCATTCTGCATGACTTATTGGTGACACCTGACAACAGATCTGATTTTCCAGACATTCATTCTTGTTCAATTTTCACCATATTCATATATCATTTTCCGTTTTTTTTTTAAATATTCATACAACTACAGGGGTCCCGGATGTACCTTTGAATAACCGTAAGTCTTTCTTGGATTTGTTTGTTTTAATAACATAATCAAATACATAATGCCGCTTGCCTAATATACAGAAAAATTCTTCAATCGCCAATCAGTTTTCTTATTAAACGTATAAAGAAAGAGAAAAAGTAACAAGTTGTTCTTCTAATTATGGTTTTGGTAACAAGAGATCAATGAAAATGTAATGTTGCATGACTAATAAAAAGAAATTTCTCCATGAATTTCATCCTGGTTCAGTTTTACTGTATCCGTACGTTTTATTGGATTTTCTATCGGATAACAATACTGTCTTTGTTTTTTAAAAATATTTTTGTACTATTTGTGAAGAGGATTGAAACCTCAAATATTTCATTCCAATTTGACTGTAGACTTACCGCGGGTGTTGTCGGTCAGAACGGGATGCTTACTCGTCCTTGCCATCTGATCTAATCTCTCGTTTTCCAGAGGTCCGTGTTTGTCTAATATTCACCAGATTTGTATTTCTATCCTGAAAATCCTGAAATTTTACACTTTGGTGTCTGTGATTTTTATATTATATTAATACTAAATATTAATAACGAGAGATAAAATGATAAAATGCTTAACAATTATTTGCCGTTTAAAGGTTTTCAGAAAAGATAAAATGCTAATACGCTTAATAATTATTTGCGGTTTAAAGAATTTCAGAAAAAAAGAAATACAATACTAACTTTAAATTTTAGATTTGGAATAAACAAGTAAATATATATTTCTGCATGGTAAAGTAAAAACTAAATCCTTTGTGGCACCTTATTAAATATCTGAACTTCCTAGAAATTAAAATATACAACATAATTGAATAGAATCGTATTTACCTTTAAGGGGGTATCCCTCTGATATCTGCTTTAAATTTATTTTATTAATATTCGCAAACCTACTACAACAGTCGTGGATAATATTATGAGTCAAAGTTAGTTGAATGCTACATATCTATTTGTGATTAATAAATATTTAGTTAAACAGATAATGAAAAATAACAATTAAATCTTAGTTTTGTAATAACAATGAAAAACAAGGCATGCATTTTACATGGCTTAGTACAAGCGATTCCTTAATGAAATTCACAAGATTATATGAATATTCATCATATCAAAATATTACCGTATTGACCTCCTAAAGGGCACACCTTTGGTGTCTGTTTAATAAATCATTTTACTAATATTCACACAGCAACTGCCGCAGCCGTGGATAAAGTTATGAGTGGACGTAAGTGCCTCTTCAAGTTTTTATTTTGATAACAGCAGACAAAATAAGATTCTGCGTTGCTACTGTAAAGAGAAGCAAACCGCTAACATGTAAAATATCTACTTGTCTTAAATATATTTTCGTAAGCAAATGACCAGCTGCTCTTCAAATTCCTTTTTGATAACTATAAAATACACCATGTATACACCATGTATGTAAACAACAGATCTGATTTTCATTTCTGCATGACTTATTGGTGACACCTGACAACAGATACTGATTTTTCCAGATAAACGTTCATTCTTGTCTCAATTTTCAAGAGAATCAATGAAAATGTAATATTGCATATATCATTTTCCGTTTTTTATTAAATTATTATCATACAACTACAGGGGTCCTCGGATTACCGTACCTTTCGAATAACCGTAAGTTCTTCTGTATTTCTCTCCTGATTTGTTTGTTATATTATAACATAATCAAATACATAATGCCGCTTGCCGCTTAATACATACAGAAAAAAAAAGAAATTCTTCAATCGCCAATCAGTTTTTTCTTATGGTAAAGTAACGTATAAAGATCTGAAAGAGAAAAAAATTAACAAGTTGTTCTTCTGATTTATGGTTTCGTGGTAACAAGTTAGTTGAATGCTACATATCTAATGAAAAAATATGTAATGTTGCATGACTAATAAAAAAAAACAAAAATTTCTCCGATGAATTTCATCCTGGTTCAGTTTTACTGTATCCGTACGTTTTATTGGATTTTCTACCGGATAATAATACTGTCTTTTTAAAAAAAAAAAAAAAAAGTTTTTGTACTAATTGTGAAGAGGATTGATACCGCAAATATTTCATTTCAAGTTGACTGTAGACTTACTTGGATTTGTTTGTTATAATAACGCCCGGCCTAACAGAAAAATTCGGGAATGCTTATTAAACTCGTCCATGCCATCAATGAAAATGATCCAATCTCTGGTTTTCCAGAGGTCCGTGTTTGTCCAATATTCACCAGATTTGTATTTCTATCCTGAAAATCCTGAAATTTTACACTTTGGTGTCTGTGATTTTTATATTGTATTAATATTTGTACAGCAACTGTAGCATTGGTGGATAACGTTTTGAGTGGAAGTAAGTTTCTCTTAAAATGTGAATATTAAAATCGCAAACATATATAACTCTGCATGGCTAATATACGGAAGAACAAATCAATTATAAATAGAAATGATTATAAAAATGTTATATTTCAACAGAACAGAAAATATATAATTCTGCATGGCTAATATATAGAGAAGTACAATAAATAAAAACAAATGATTTATGAACAGAAGTGAGTGGCTGTTTCAAGTTATAATATCTGATAGGAGCATTATACATAATTCTGCATGGCTAACATATTGAGACACAAATTAACTATAGCTTATGTGACTGTCACAGCTTTTAATCAACTGGAATAAAAACAAAAAATAGATTGGATTTGATTTGATTTTGAAGTGTTTTACGACACACCCAACAATTCTTAGTTATATGGTGGCAGCCAGTTTTTATTGATGGAGGAAGGAACCTGTTTACATAATACCCCGGAAGAGACCACCGGCCTTCCTCAAGTAAACTGGCAAACTTTCTCACAACAATCAGCTTAAGTTACAGCAGGATGCGAACATGCGCTGACCAGAAGTGAGAAACTTATTTAAAGAGAGGTGATATTTGACGTCCTAAAAGATATTAGAAATGATATTACACTTTGAAATACCGCAAGTGTGTTTGTATCCAAATGCCTTTTAAGACTTCTTAACGAGTAAAACTATATGTACTTTGTATATGCATTACTACTATTTATTCAGTAACAGCGAAGGATAAAATATAAAAGTAATTGGCTCTTAAAATTATAGTGTAGATAATACGAAAAGAAACGACAAATCCAAAAGAAAGCTATAGGACGATACTAAGAAAGCTAAAAGACGATACTAAAGAAAGCTAAAGGGCGATACTAAAGAAAGCTAAAGAGCTAAAATACTATATATATTTCTTTGATATTTTTGAAAAATTAATAAATAAAAAAATCAATAAAATGCCTTTACAATTTTGAGGTTTATAACAACAGGTAGAAGATAAAAGTAGCTAAAACTACTAAAATGCTAACAGTCTATATCTGATATTTTTTTATTGAATCGATAAATAGATATTCCGAAAGGAGCATGCGTTCTAAAAATGCCAGACGTGCAATACCTTTAGCTGTTTAAAACTTTACTTTTTATTCTCCATCCTGAATAAGCCGACAACACGCGGCTAGAGTCATCTTACACATCTTACTGATATATGCGAGATATACGCATTGGTGCCAAAATAATTAAATGTCATGTAATGCATATAAAAAAAATCAGAAACCAAAGTATTAATTTTTAGAATGTCCAGGATATAGGTACAAATCTGGTAAATATGAACAAACATTGACCTCTGGAAATCAAGAGGTAAAATCAGGTGCCATGGAGGAGTAAGCATTCCCTGTCGACCGGTCACACCCGACGTGAATCCACAGTAAAATCAAAATAAAATAGGTGAGGAACGAATTATCATCACACTTAGTACAGACGTCTCAAACCGCCACAGAATAGGTAACTAAACATTTCACTTAGTGAAACAGAGTAGTCGCAAACAAGACTATTATACCGACCGTAAAATTTGCGAAATGTTGGCATCAAACGCGGTTTTGGTTATCCCTGTGCCAATAATTTGTCAGTGAGTAGTTTACCTCAGTATATGAAATGTTCATATGTTGAAAATGTCTTGGTATATCGGATTATATGTGAAATATAAACTCCATATGCGGGCGACTGTGAGATATTACTACTTAAATGTAGAAAATGAACGATGGGAAAGCCGAAATCGTCGCGTTTGTCGTATAGCTTAGTTGTTAATTTCCCGTCTGTGTCTGTAGTAAGTAAAATGTCTAAGTAAGAAGCGTGTGGGCTTGATTCTGTTGTATCTTTACATTATAGTTCGCTAGGATATATGGCATTAACGTATGTAAGTAAATTGTCATTATCAATTGACAAAACGTCGTCGATATATCTAAATGTTAAATTAAAGGAAATCGATAGCTTTTTCTTCTTTGAATCAGCATTTTCTGTTTTGTCTGCTTTGTATGAATAAAGGAACAGGCCAGCCAATAAAGGAGCACATTTGGTTCCCATGAATTTTTCAATTCAATTTGTATGATACCACTCTATCTTTAGAAAAAAAACACATACTTTTCAAATCGGAGCTCAACTGTTGAAGTCTAACTGACAGAAACGATATCGTCTTGAGCATTATAACCTTGGTATTATATTTATAATGTTCAAACAAATATCGCTTTTTTGGGTTAATAGCACTCTGAAAGAACCTCAAATGAGGTCGATAATTGTATATTATTACTAATTACTTGATAAGTTGGTTATCAATAACTCAGCATAACACGATGTTCTTGTTTTCAGTGATTCTTTAAAATAGTGGCATACTAGTATCAATTCTGTTCTTTCGTCGTCATGATTTATTGTTTGTTGCTTGCTGCTGGTTAAAATGTCATATTCTGATTCGAATTGATACATGGACGATTGACTCACAAGAATTTATCTATTTCATTTTTGAAAGAAGTTTAAACTATAGTTTAGTTTAAACCCATATATCCTCCAAACCTGTTCCATACAGCCACCACTCTATTGGTGACAAAATGCTTCTTGATTTCTAATTGTCTTTGTTGTTTTTATCTTATTCAGTGCTCAGTTTGATTACTGGTTTCGTGCATCTCCAGTAAGTCAGCGGTAACGTACGCCTCATCCACCAAATTGTCAGTTATATGGTTAGGGCCAGTTTTAATTGGTGGAAAATAGAACCTGAACTGGCAAGCATTCTCACTAATTCAGCTTTGGTTACAGCGGGACACGAACTAGCGCTAACTCCATGATAAAAAGGTCGATGTTCTAAAAGCTAAGCCATAGTACAATTTAATTACGAGAACGCCTTAATGTTGTATTTTCTGGCGTCTGCTTATATAAGATTCAAGAGAGGCTATGATGTTACAATTCTGTTTGGCATGCGAATGTTTTGATGTTTTTAATTCGAGAATGGGCTATACAATTATATCTTTAAAATCGGTTCCAAGGGAACAACTGAATAGAACGTACAATTAGGTATCCTCATGCAATTGAAAAGTAATAAATATTATAAAACGCTACTTTACAATTCAAACGATACCCAGTACAGTGGTATATGCTTTCATAAAAAAGACATTTGTATGTTTATGTGACACGATCAACTTCAATATCAAAACGTCAGTCGGTTACTGTAAAACAGTTTAATAAAAATTTGTCGATAGTCAGCACTCTGAATGCTACAAAAGTTTTTTGAAAGAAACTTTAAACTGATGAGACGAATTGCATGCGTTATTTCTGCTAGCATTCTCATGCCAATTTATATCTGTGTAACAGTATTTACAAACATGATTTTACCTCTTGTAGGGATACCAGTATTACAGATAAATGCTAAATGCCTTAAAATGCCATATATGAAAAATTACCATGAAAATATATTTCATCAAGTATGTCATATAAAACCGTTTATTAATATTTGCGTCTTAGAAATACCAGTTATAGACATGTGAATCATAGAAATTAACACGCATGACAAAAAATATATATAAACGTGTGACAAATATAACATATACAGACAGCTGCGTTACTGGAACACCTTTTGTATTATGATATTCTACAGACGTGGATGACGTCATTCATATATGTGCTAAACTTTTTGGTTTACTAACTTTAACTCTACAGAAGTAAAAAGCGTCGTCATCTGTCCTTACTAACATTAAATACCATATGCAGACAAGTGTGTGGTCATCACCTGTAAGCATCTATGTGTTTCCTGCAAATGTACCCAATCACTAGAGGATATCTTACTTATTAGATCTGATCCTTGAGCCGGTCCTTGATTGACCTGACAATATTGTATTTGGTGATTTGACTAATTCATGATATGGATGATTTTTATGCATTATTACAGATATAAACAGATGCCAGACAAATCCTTGCTTAAATGGCGGAGTATGCGTCAGTTTAGCCACTACCCACAAATGTATGTGTGTAGGCAACTACGTCGGGCCGACTTGTGCAGGTATATAAAGTGTTTTGGTCGGTACTTTATTGACTCTTTATACCTTACATGTACATGCTACACAAAAAACCTACTTACACAACCCAGAAAGACAGCCTATACACAAAGCAACATACACTGCCTTCAGAGACAGTTTACACACACGGCTTAGAAACACAGCTTCCCACGAAGCCTTTATACTCAACCATCACACAGCCTAAACACAAACGTCATTAGATGAAACATGCCGTATTTTTGCCTAGCATTTGAATACACAGAAAGCGAGGTCTCATTTTGCTGTAGTTTACATTGATATTCAAGTCATTGAAATTCTAGTTAAATTTATTTCTACATTATGTAATTCATTGCTTCAGAAATCAATTATTGCGGAAGTATACAGTGTCAAAATGGCGGAACCTGTGTCAATCTAGCAACAGCAGGCAAATGTAACTGTCCCCCTGGATTCAATGGTGAAACCTGTCAATGTAAGTATTTTGATGCGTGAAAAATGTATGCGTCTTGTGAATAAACAATCTACAAAATTCTACGAGGTTCGCATTTTGGAGTATTGGCCGGCATATTTAGACTTCAATGACACCTAATCCAACCTCTTTAGTTTCCTGAATGTCAAGTTTGTCTTAAGTCCACCATACTGCTTTATTGTTTTCTGGACTTTCTAATGGTCCCCATTGTTCTGTATACAATTTCTTTGTAAGTGTGTCTAGTGGACGTTTCACGGATAGGTCATAGCTACTGCAGTTATTGTTTTTTTTTTTCTCATTTTCATTTCAGATGTAGACTCTTGTTCATCTAACCCGTGTGTTAATGGGGGCACCTGTATCAACCAGGCTAATACCTATACATGTACGTGTATGCAGGAATACACAGGCCCTACGTGCAATGTCCGTAAGTATATACAATTATGATGGCGATCTTCACCATTGATCATCCATAATAAGAGCAAAGGGAGGCAACTTGTTATATTAGACAGTATTGTTTTCGAACTTAAAAAATGACCTTATATGATACTATATCTGTTTTGAACTCTATCATAATTGATGAAGTCTTATTGACAGAAACTGTCGTCTCGAGTATCCATATAGGCCCTCTGTTTTGCAGAACTGTAACTTTGGTACCTAGGTTTATAATAGTATAAGGCTTAATTAGTCTTATTTATAGAAGCAATCGTCTCGAACATTGGTAAAACATTTGCCGCCACCATATAACTGAAAAATTGTTGAATGTCGCGTAAAAACACTATAGAGAAAATCAAAAATTAACAATTAAAAAAAAACCAGCAGCGTTTATTTTGAGCCTCTTGTAGCAAAACATTAGCTTTGGTATCGTTTTTATGAAAGTATAAGGCTTAAAGAGCTTTGTCTAAGTTATTAGGACCACCATGGCCGAGTGCGTAGAGCAACGATTTTTAAATCATGAAGTAACTAACATCCAATCTTCGGGTCATACTGGACTCCAAACTAATCTTGTGAGTATGTTTGCATGTTTACATGTGAATGGTTGGTAGTCAAATCAAGGGTACATATGCTTACTCCTCCATGGCACCTGATCCCACCTCTTGGTTTCCAGAGGTCCGTGTTTGTCCATTTTTACCGGATTTGTATCTATGTCCTGGGCATTCTATTGATTTATATGCTGGTATCGGAAATTTTTTATATTCTTACCAATTCTCTCCTCCACAATTAAAATCTAGTCGCCATCATATGAACGAAAAACATTGTTGAGTGTTGCGTAAAGTATTATATGCCTATTGACCTGTACACATACACATTTTCTTTATATATGCATATTGACCTGTATATATTCATACAATTTTTTCTGTATATATACATATTGACCTGTATATATACATATTGACCTGTATATATACATATTGACCTGTACACATACACATTTTCTTTATATATACATATTGACCTGTATATATTCATACAAATTTTTCTGTATATATATACATATTGACCTGTATATATGGGTTCTCTCCTCCACCATTAAAAACTGGTCACCACCATACAACTTTAAAATTATTGAGTGCTGAGTAAAACGCTTTTCAAAATTCAAAATTTCTAAAATCAGAATCAGAGATTGATAGTTTGTAGAGAAAAGGTAAAGGTTTTCCATTATTTTTCACGCGGAAGTTTGCATTTCATTACAGATGTACCAACCCCAGCGTACAAGAAATGTCTGTACGGTACCTTGTCAAATGGAACTTTTACAATGACGTGTGATCCAATGGCGCAACAATGTCCCCAAAAATTCTTTTGCCAAGGTGGCCCGGCTTACGAACAGGGACCTTGCTGCCTAGGTATGTCATATTGTATTCTTGTCCAAAATAAGCTCTGTATTCTTGTATGTGATAAGCTCTGTATTCTAGTCTATAATAAGCTCTGTATTCTTGTCTATAATTAGCTCTGTATTCTTGTCTATAATAAGCTCTGTATTCTTGTCTGTGATAAGCTCTGTATTCTAGTCTATAATAAGCTCTGTATCCTTGTCTGTGATAAGTTCTGTATTCTTGTCCATAACAAGCTCTGTATTCTTGTCCATAACAAGCTCTGTATTCTTGTCTATAATGAGCTCTGTATTCTAGTCAATAACAAGCTCTGTATTCTTGTCTATAATAAGCTCTGTATTCTTGTATGTGATAAGCTCTGTATTCTTGTCCGTAATAAGCTCTGTATTCTTGTCTATAATAAGCTCTGTATTCTTGTCTGTGATAAGCTCTGTATTCTTGTCTATAACAAGCTCTGTATTCTTGTCTATTATAAGCTCTGTATTCTTGTCTATTATAAGTTCTGTTTTCTTGTTTATAACAAGCTCTGTATTCAAGTCTATAACAAGCTCTGTATTCTTGTCTATAATAAGCTCTGTATTCTTGTCTATTATAAGCTCTGTATTCTTGTCTATAATAAGCTCTGTATTCTTGTCTGTAATAACCTCTTATCTGTGATGTCCCCGGATCTATTGGTTTCAGATTTTATGTCTTACGCTGTAGAGCAGACAAATCCGTATTCATCATTAATGTTTCAGGTCTGTATTCGTGATAATGACAGACAAACATAAGTTTGAAAATTTGTGTCAAACTTTGTACGTCAGGGTTTGAAAATAAATAACGTAAGACAAAAATGCGACGGAACTGACGGTCGATACAATGTGGACGTTATTTCTTTTAGGTATATTTCAATATTGAAGAATACAAACTAGCATCATAATTTTGCATAAACGCCTTTTTATCTTCCTCACCAAAACAAATTTTACAATAAAACTAATTAATCGAACTCTGAACTTACATAAAGGGTGCTAGTGAAATTGATACCTCTCCTAATTGTTAATTACTTCTTAATTTGTATATCACCCGATTTTCTGTTTTCAAGTGATGTTAAAAGCCTTACTAAACATAGATAGAATTGTTTCACAAAGTTTTATTTCTTCAGTGTTCAACGCGTTAAAATATCAAGTAAGCACATGTAAGTTCTATTTACTTCTATGTCACCCCTGAGACAAAATTAACAGACAGAGAGAGAGAGAGAGAGAGAGAGAGAAAGAGAGAGAGTGAGAGAGAGAGGCACAGAGAGAGAGACAGAGAGAGATAGAGAGACAGAGTGAGAGAGAGACAGAGAGAGAGACAGAGAGAGAGGAGGAGAGAGAGAGAGACAGAGAGAGAGAGACAGACGGAGAGACAGAGAGAAGAGAGAGAGAGAGAGAGAGAGAGACAGAGAGAGAGAGAGACAGAGAGAGAGAGAGAGAGGCAGAGAGACAGAGAGAGACAGAGAGAGACAGAGAGAGAGAGAGAGACAGACAGAGAGAGAGAGAGAGAGAGAGAGATGTGAGAAAGAGATAGAGAGAGAGGCAGATAGAGAGAGAGACAGAGAGAGAGAGAGAGAGAGAAAGAGAGAGAGAGGAGAGAGAGTGAGAGAGAGGGAGAGAGAGAGAGGCAGAGAGACAGAGACAGAGAGAGATGAGTTAGAGAGAGAGACACAGAGAGGCAGAGAGAGACAGAGAGAGAGAAAGAGAATTTAATTGCTTCTTTAGAAATGACAGTCCCAGAGAGAAGAGTAAAATAAATGACCACAAAAAATGAGAAAACAACTTGAAAGACGGGAATTTAGAACCGGAAAGCACTGAAGCGATGTATACTCAGATTTATTTTTAAAGATGTGCTTGACAGTTACGGTCAGCTGTAAATCTATAAATACAAAACTGCCGTAAAATACCAATTTTACAGGTCGTTAAAATTAAATTTATACTGAATTGTACGTTCACACATCGAATTTTTATTTTATCGGCACGTTTAGAATCTAAAAAGGCTTCCCTGAGCTTTTAAAAATCAAATTTTTTTCTGGACTCCCTTTTAGCTTAAACTTAACTTTTTGAGGTAAATTATAAGTCTGTTAATGTAATGAACAATTTAAGATAAAAGCGAGTCGCAATCTCATAATTAATTCTATGGGCCTTTAGAATTGAACATTTCAGGGAAGGATACCCCGGACCACGGGGAAAAATAGTGATTTTTTGTCTGTAGGCTAAATATTACCTGTGCGGGCTTCCGAAATAATCTATGAATGGAATATTTTTTACGATAATGAGGTCATAATTTAATGTTTGGAGGTTACTAAGCTGGAACTCTGTCTCGATTCAATTACTGATCCAACTAGGGAGGAATTATTGCGAGAATGCGTCGGAAATTTGAGAATCCCACCGCGGGGTGGACATATTCTTAGTCTCAAACCCACTGAATTTAAAGTCTAGGTCCCTGCCTCTAAAAAGGCATTAATTGCATAACAGTTGCGTGGCAAAGTCCAACCCCCTTAAAGTTTTCTTTGAACATCATTGCTGTAAATATTGCATAATCAAAGTAAATATAAAAAAATATTTTTACCGGGGAAAACGTTTTCATATCAATTTGTATTTACTCACTCCCCCAATTTTGATTTGCTTCCTACGGCACTGATCATCCAGTCACACATTCTTCTGTTTACTTTACCTCTACGCACATCTATTTTCTTTTTTTTTTTTAAATCCGGAGTTAACAGGGGGAAGTCTATCCCAGGGCGGATATTCCTCAAATTGTAAAACATAAATGTACCATATGTGTCACATTCATGTTTAAGTACATGGCTACTCTTTCGCCAAGAAACCGGCATGTGTTGAATTTTATAGGCAACAAAGAAATTATAAAGATAATTAATCGGATATTTGAGGGTCCATACGTTTTATAAAATCGGTGTCTTTCCTTTTCGACCCCATCAAAAATAACTATTCATATTAAGCCCTATACTATGGCCACCCATGTAATCAAAGGTACAAAGTACGATCTGGAATATAAGGTGTGTGTGTGTGTGTGTGTGTGTGTGTGTGTGTGTGTGTGTGTGTGTGTGTGTGTGTGTGTGTGTGTGTGTGTGTGTGTGTGTGTGTGTGTGTGTGTGTGCGTGCGTGCGTTCGTGCGTGTGTGCGTGCCTACGTGTGTACTTGGATCGTTAATTAGGATAAGTATGTATTGGGAGAAGGAATAAAACCAATGAAATCTAAATTGGATGTCGTGACGTTACGACTGTTGCAGTGTAATCAAAGCAGTGTAACATATGTAATGATTTGTCAAGTCTGACACAGTGTTTTATTCAATATGTTTCTACAATCTACTGGACAAACTTTTTTTTAGAACCAGAGGATAATCTATGCGGTTCTGACGATCCTTACCGTGAAACTGGTGATGCTAAGACATGTGCTGGTCCTAATGGTATAAGATGCCCTGCTAGTCATATTTGCAAATCTAGTGCAGACCCTGACCGTCCAGTATCTGTGTGTTGTCCAACTAAACCACCAGGTATGTGTTTATATTGTGTGAATAATTTTGAATGATTCAAATCCTACTTGACATATTTTTCATATGAAATTTAATGATTTGTCAAGTATGTTAATTCATCACATTTTAGATTTATATTGAATGAATTTTTATAAGTTCAATTTGCTTCACAGGCGATAGGTGCCTTGTTATTTCTGTATTTGTGCAGTTTGTATGATTTATCTTCACAGAATAGTATCATTTCTGATCCAAGATCCATAGTTAGTGTTCAATGTTGTAGTGATATATGTGCTTTATATATATATTATGGTTTTTTATATTCAGTGAAAACCAAGCCCTCGAGGTTAGACTGCAGATACGGAACATACCATCCGGACATCATCACTTCCCCTTCCTGTAGACAGAGTTCATTTTCTTGCCCAGATGAGTCCAGATGCCATGGTGGATCAAGCAGTAGAAGATATGGTGGAAACTGTTGTTTAAGTAATATAACTTTTCCAGAAGCGCATTTTTTGTATCATGATATTCAACTTTTCAGTGTTTCTTTACACACAGAGAGAGAGAGAGAGAGAGAGAGAGAGAGAGAGAGAGAGAGAGAGAGAGAGAGAGAGAAGAGAGAGAGAGAGAGATGAGAGAGAGAGAGAGAGAGAGAGAGAGAATGAGAATGAAAATGAGAATTTCAAGTGTTCACAATAAGCTTATCTGCAATGCTCCACTATCAGATATATTGAAACATTGTCTAGTGTACGGATTAATTGTATCTAAACACCAAACGCCGAGAACAGGGGAGAACGAGGCCCTTTGTCTCGTTTAAATATATATCTTATATAGAATTTTACACCGTTGCTTTGGATACATTACAATTTCGCAAATAAAATTGTCCGTACACTTTGTATGTTTACAGGAAAGAATCCATGTGTCAAATCCAGACCTTTAACAAGAAGTGGCAATGCTATCCACTGTATGGGAATTGGATCCGAGGCATGTCCTGCTAAATACGAGTGTGTTGGAACAGCCGATAAATATTCTGCTTGTTGTCGATGTAGGTTTGACTTAATACACATGAAGATGTACTTATTCGATAACTGGTTTAATCCTAGTCACTTTCATCTTAGGGGTTACATTTTTGTTGTGTATTCAAATCAAAAGCATTATTGCTCCTTCTGACACATGTGCAGTTTCTTAGATCTAAATTGCCCGTATATTTGTGTGTTCATGTGTGTTTCATCCCTGTTCCCTGATTACTTGTCAAGTTTCTTATATATACAAGAACCAGATACGACCAGAAACTGCTTTCAGAAATGTTACATAATAAGATTGACGCAAACAAATGCATGATACAATAGGTCAACACACACACACACACACACACACACACACACACACATATATATATATATATTATATATATATATATATATATATATATATATATATATATATATATATATATCTTATGATTTTTCTATGTCTCCGACTATTATATAATGCCTTCGATTCATGTTAGATTTTGGTTCTCGAGAGACACTATAGTAAAATCTATATAAGCTGGCGGCGTGGAGGTTTGTGAATCCATTCTTGATTTAATTTTAGTTTATGCAGCATAACAAAATTAGAATAACACTTTCCGGGGTAGTCGTTCCTATCAGCACGGTACCTACGAATATCCAGTGGGTAATAAATCTTGTGAGAAGCTTGTCATAGCCGAAAAGTTAGTCGAATTATCCGTATGATAATCAAAAGATTACTCTGCTCCGCCATCTTATGTGAATCGAAGTATACCTTATACATTTATCGTATTTGTTTATAGCTATGGACGTCGTAGCTTAAAGGTCACTGACATGATACATTGGTTTAGCCTTTTGAACATAAGAAAAGCCTAATTCGATTCCTGTTCCTCAATGCTGACCCTAAATTTCTTTATTTGTGTATGTTTCTTTGAATATGGTAAAACCCTAATTTTTTGCCGTTAAGAAGACGGCATTTAATTTACTGGTAATTGAAAAATCTATCAAAAGAATGATTGTATTTCCGTAATGTCTGATTTTCTATATTTCAGTAACAACTCGAAACAAATGCTCAAGAAGCCGCCCTGACAATAATTGCCAAGTTAATCTTTGTAAGGTAGAATTTTGTCCAAATCATCCACAAGCACGTTGTGCGTAAGTATCTGGTTTACAATATGCCATGACAAGTGGGTAACTCTATAATTGAAAAATCGAAAATGGGAATAATCTATAACCCTACAAAAGGTTTTACTTCATATTATCAATAGTTATATGTCACGTATTGTTTACGGAGGGATCCTTGGCTGAATGGGTAGATCTTCAGGTTTTGAACCATGTCGCCTCTCACTCTCACTTCCTGTCAGCGCAGGTTCGAGCCGCGCTGGAACTTAAGCTGATTTCTGTGAGAAAGTTTGGCAGCTGACTTCCGGAAGACCGGTAGTCTCTTCCCGGGTATGTTGTAACAGAGTTCTCTCCCCTGTTCAAAAATCAGCGCCACCATAGAACTGAAAAGTTGTTAAGTGTGGCGTTCAACGAAAAACAAAATAAATCAAATAAAGTTTACGGGGTGCTTCCGGCTTAAAACATCTCTTTCAAAGAATTACATGCATAGTAATTAGTGTTGTTTTATCTTGAAATTATGCCGTTTACTGATAAAGTATCATGCATTTCATGTTTTTTTTTTGCGGTTGGACCCGAGTACCAGCCGTTGTAATATTTCGCTCAGATAGAACCATTTAAATTCGAAACTCAAAGCTAAGATATTCATTTTTACATTGATATTTTTATTCTGTCCTGTATTATACCACTTTTTCTCTCGGGAATATATATTTATATCATATTCCAGCTAAAGTCTTGGAGTGTGTGTTTTGAACTCGTTTGTAAAACAATAAATTTGTTATTGATAATCATAGTTACATCCCATACCTATGACGTGCCGAAATCACATTGATGAGTTAAACCTGGTTTTTTCTTAGTTAAACCCAATTTTTATACAGTTAAACCTAGTTTTTTTAGTAACCTACATTAACTGGAAAAAAACCCAGTTTAACTGAGAAAAACTGGATTTAACAACGCCACAATTACATTAATGAGTATTTATATGATTTTGGCGCAGTTAATCTTAGTTTTTTCTCAATTATATCTAGTTTTTCTCCAGTTAATGTGGGTTACGAGAAAAACTAGGATTAACCGGTGAAAAATTAGGTTGAACTCGTAACCTACTTTAATTGGAGAAACACTAGGTTTAACTGAGAAAAACTAGGTTTATCACGAGAAAAACTAGGATTAAGTCATCATTGTAATTTCGACGTGTTAAATCAGTTAAATCTAGATTTTCTCAGTTAAACCTGGTTTTTTCTTCAGTTAAACCTAGATTTTCTCAGTAACTCCAGTTAATGTGGAGAACATCTAGGTAAAAAATTAGTTTAACTGCGCCAAAATCACAAACAATGAGTTAAACCTATTTTTGTTTGAGAAAAAACTAGTTTAACTGAGAAAAAACTAGTTTAACAGAGAAAAACTAGGTTAAACTGCGCCAAATAACATTAATGAGTATTTCACGCAGTTAAACCTAGTTTTTATCAGTTAAATTAAGTTTTTCTCTTGTTAATTTGGGTTACGAGAAAATTAGGATTAACTGGAGAAGAAATAGGTTTAACTCGTAACCCACATCAACTGGAGAAAAACTAGGTTTAACTGAGAAAAACAAGGTTTAACTGGAGAAAAACTAAGTTTATCTAATACAAACTAGGTTTAACTCATTAATGTGATTTTGGCGTGCCAAACATACCCAATATAAACTCATGTACTAGAAAAAGACTAATATACGGTATAAGCCTTTTTGAGAGTTCCTTTTATAAGTTAAACTGAAGAAGTACCAACCAATAATCAAAACTGAAGTCCATTATAACACGACGAATTAGATGTTCAAATGCTCTCAACATGACGAACAACTACTAATCCCAAACGGGATAAGACCAGGTGTCCGGAAGGAGTTACAGCTATTGGATGAACGGCAAATTATATTCAATATTGTTATTCATATTCTTTTGAATCAATGTATTGTCATACCTGTCTATAATGGCCACGTAGACAGGTATAGAGACATTTTTTTCTAGAAAACAAAAGGTAACAAAGATTATATTTGGGTGACCTGTATATATAGGTGCCCTTTATACATAGCTGGCCCTTAATGTAATTTATGTCCAGTCAGTCGGTTATTACACAAAACAGAAGTTAACTCGAAAATAAATTTTTAACGCTAACAATCTCTGAAAGTTATTTTTTACAGATATTGTTTCCGTAAAATGGTTATTTGTGTAGGTATTAGCTTCATCTGTAATCTATATACGATAAATTTTACAAGAGAATAAATGTTTTATCGTACTACTTGAAATTCTTATTTCGTAACATTATATGACTTTCCATTTATCCGTTTTTAGAATGAACGTATGTGGCAAATGTGAAGCAAGATGGTTTCACCAGGGAAATGACGTCACTAGCGACTGTAGAAAAAGTAGGTATAGCGGGAAGATCCAGGAGTTTATAAGTCACGTGTCTTCAAGATGAATTGTCAGTACCAAGTGGACAATGAAATATATGTCTCATAGATCTTGTAGGGTATATCAACAAGGTTTTGTATTCAAGTTGTCGCCATAGGTAACACTACGTATGAAACACTTATCTTTTGTACCTACCACTTACCATCAGGAAAAAATATTTAACCACCCCTCAATATAAAACATCTCAGATACCAAAGTATAACTCTTTAGGATATTCAGGATATAGATACAAATCCGGTAAAATGGACAAACACGGACCTTTGGAAACCAAGAGGTAGGATCAGGTGCCATGAAGGCGTAAACATCCCCTGTCGACCGGTCACACCCGCTTGAGTCCACAGTCAAATCCAAATGAAACACATGAGAAACGAAACCTCGTCACAATTGGTAGAGACGTCTAAACAACCGCCAATGAAAAGGCAACTCAACATTTCACCTAGTGAAACAGAGTTATCACAAACAAGACTATTATACCGACCGTAAAATTTGCAAAACGTTGCAGTAAAACGCGGTTTTCGATATCCCTGTGTCAATAATTTGTCAGTGAGTAGTTTACCTCTGTATATGAAATCTTCAGATGTTGTGCACGCCCTGGCATACCGGATCATTTGTGAAATATAAACTCCATATGGGGGTGACTGTGGGATATTACTACTTAAAATGTGGAAAATATACAATAGGAAAGCCAAAACCGTCGCGTTTGTCGTATAGCTTAGTTGCCAATTTCCTGTGTCTATATTGAGTAAAATGTCTAAGTATGAAGCGTGTGTGCTTGATTCTGTTGTATCTTAATTTCTAGTTCGCTGGAATATATCGCATTGACATATGTATGAAAATTATTGATTAACAAAACGTCGTTGATATATTCAAATGTCAAATTAAAGGACAGCGCTAGCTTTTTCTTCTTGTTTGCGACTACTCTGTTTCACTAAGTGAAATGTTGAGTTGCCTTTTCGTTGGCGGTTGTTGAGACGTCTGTACCAATTGTGACAAGGATACACTCCTCACGTGTTTCATTGGACTTGACTGTGGACTCACGGCGGGTGTGACCGGTCGACAGGGGATGCTTACTCCTCCATGGCACCTGATCCCACCTCGATTTACCGGATTTGTATCTATGTCCTGGAAATTCTATTGATTTATACTTTGGTATCTGAAATTTTTATATTCAGCAGTTTCTGAATGAAGTCTGCTTCGTATGAATAAAGGAACAGGTCGACCAATAAAGAGGCACAATTGGTTCTCATATGAATGCCGACAGTTTGTTGAAAGACCACGTCTCCGAACATTACAAATATATTGTTTGTTAGAAATTCCAGCATGTTTTTTTTTAATTCAACTTCAGTGTATTTATGTGTAGAATTAGAGTGGTGTTGGACAAAATAAGTATCCTGATAGCCAATCACTAGATATCTAAATTTTCGGGTACCACCTTTAGTGAAAAAACAGTTGTCTATGATGCTAAAAAGTCTTTCCTTTAATTTTATATGTGGAATAGTTGTGCAAAGAGTAGAGAAGTCATAAGTTTTGGTACTGTGAATTTGTGAAAAAATGTGTGCCTTAAAATTTTCTAAAAGCTGTTTAGAATTTTTAAGTATCCACATTTGATTTACACCGCTTCTAGAATAAGCAACTGTACAGTATTGTTGAAGTTTCTCCTTAACGGCTGTCAATATCTTGGAAGGAGTAAAGATAAATGTTTGGTAGAACATAGTATACACGATGGTCAGTGCTTTAAAAAGGGAATTTGCACCTGTGACAATAACAATGGCATTTAGTTGGTTACATCGTCATCAATTACTGTTCTTCTTTTGTTTACCTTTGGTCATGTAAAAATACATTTAAGCAAATACGAATTCTAGTTTGTATTGTACATTGTTTTCAATTGCAGAACCAGGATGTCCTACAGACAAACCACAACAGCCATGCCTGGTAAATCCATGTGACACAGCTACATGTGCAAAATATCCCACAGCTACATGTGCGTAAGTATCTGTATCACACTGTTTATCACGACACCAATATATACACAGTCAGGTGTCTACTGTTCAGTTGTGAGTACAAATATATATCGAGTAGATCTAGTCTTGAGTTTTGAATGAAGACTTCAACCAGTTATCTACTGTTCACTTGTGTGTACAAATATATACCGAGTAGATCTAGTCTTGAGTTTTGAATGAAGACTTCAACCAGTTATCTACTGTTCACTTGTGTGTACAAATATGTACCAAGTAGATCAGTTCTTGAGTTTTTAGTGAAGACCCCAATCAGGTGTCTATTGTTCAGTTGTGAGTACAAATATCTACCAAGTCGATCTACTTTTGAGTTTTGGGTGAATACCTCAACCAGGTGTCTACTGTTTAGTTGTGGATAATACCAAGTTTGTGCTCTAACGTTTTGAGTGACGACATCTACCAAGTTTGAACTCTTGAGTTGTGAGTAAAAGCATATACAACATTTCTATTCTGCAGTTGTGAGTGAAATTATATGCAGAGTTTGAACTATTTGAGTTGTGAGTGTAAAACAGGTTTGTGTTCTTGAGCTTTGAGTGTAAAATAGGTTTGTGCTATTTGAGTTGTCAGTGAAAACTGCTTTGTACTCTTGAATTGCGAGTGAAAATATACCAGCAGCCCTTTTCACAAAAAATATTAAGATTATTCTTAAGATAAAATCTTACGAGTATCGTAAGATAAATCTTAAGTCATTTTCATAAAAGCTATCGTAAGATTTAATTTTCTCTTAAGATTTAATCGTAAGATAAAATCTTAAGTTTTTCTCTTACGATTAAAGTAAGCATAGCAACGACGTTTCACTTTCGATTCGCATGCGCATACAATTTTTCCTGTAAGGCGTCACATGTATTTTAGTTGATGTATTTGCACTGAATATAATCCAGAAAAAAAAATATTTTTGGTGTAAATGAAATTCAATCAAGTTTGAATAATGATTAAATAAAGTTTCACAAAGCTCTACTTATTTTTTACTCCAGCCTTTTGAAATTACACAATACTAGGTATTTGTTTGTGTTTTACATGTATTATGTTATCTAGATCTATACGGCATCAGTAAATTATATGTTTATAGGCTATGTTTTTTTGTGTATTAACATTTTAAATTCTATTTCGTAATTTAAATGTGTGTGTTGAGTAGGCTTCTCGTTTGCGTTTTAGATATTCATACTGCCACGTGTTCACTTTTAAATTCATTAATTTTAAATTTATCATTGAACTTTACCCAATTTAAAATTTTTTACAATATAAACAGTACTTCCTTCGTGAAATACCTAGTAGTAAATTATTTATACGATATCGTGTGTTTATATTTTTAGATCTAATTGTATTTCATAAAAATTTGGTTTTTTTACATTTATTTTACATATCCATTTAGATACACGATTATACTAAATTGTTATAGAATACAAGCCTTAGTGAGGATGTTTTAGGTTTAAAATTTTTGAATAAATTGTGAAGCAATATTTCATTGAGACTATGGGTCACGCACCTTTGAAAAAAATAAAGCTGGAAATTCGTAAGCTTCCAGACTCGATCTAACGACAAGTTCGGTGTCCCATTGTTAATCTCAAAGGGATTATTTTCACAGCAAACGGTCCTATAGGGTATCCTTCCCTGGAGATGGTGTAGTTTTACAAGTTTTGAAGTTTTTAGACACTAAATTTATGACCTGTTTGTCCTTCAAAGTATCACATCGCATTAGCGGATATAGAAAATTTGTAAAAGTGGTGCCCGATGGTGACATGGGATTATTACTTTTTAAAAAATGTCGTGTACAACTTTTATATCATGTATATCTCACCAGAGCTAAACCGAGAAATTAAAGGGGGGCATAAGTCTTGATATTGTTGCTGAAAGGAGCGAGTCGGGAAAATTCTGTGTTGTTTTAGGAATCTAGAGAAATTGAAGGTTTTACACCTATTTTGTCAACTATAGGGATCGCATTTCGTAAGGGGATCGGGGTTTACGCTTCCAGAAAAAAAAGAAATATAAAGTCCATAGACGCCTTCTTCTACATTCAGACCCGACAATATGGCCTTTGCCTGATAATCCGCTAATAAATCAAATTGATTATCGTTCTCAAAAGAAGATAACTGATTCAGCAAAAAAGTGCAATGTTAAATGTATATTAAAATCGGAGCAGAAATTCGACCAAGTAGTCTCAAGGATTTTTTTTTTATTTTTAACTAAGCTTTGAGAGCCCTACCGTCCCTCTAAATCCGCCGATGCAATTTAAATATTTCCTGGTAATGATGATGATAGATCTAGTAAACTCGACTTCATTTGAAACACCCCTTATCAGCTTGGATCGACCTGTTACATGACGTCAGAGTGCGTGACTTTAAGAACGCTAGGATTTGGTACAGATGTAAACAATAGTGGCAGGGCTAGCAAATTTTAATTTTCTTGACTAAATCTATCATTGTAGATCTATTAAAGGATTACAAAAGGTATGCATATGTTATCATATCATGACAACGATATAGGCCTAGATTTTTATTCTAGATCTAAACCATTTCTATTTTTCTGATTCACGAATTATGTGACGAGGACAGTACAATATGGTAGCCTAGATCTTTTGTAGTTTCAACACAAAGTAATCGATCTAGTCCTAGATTTATTAACCTACTAAATACAAAATGCCCCCAGGATATGGGGAGGAATTGCATGATATTTTATGTGTGCCTTTCAATTAAATCTCTTATTGTGTCTGCTAAGTTCACGATGCAGTGCCTCGGAAAAACCTAACGGCTGGTCAATATTTAGTGACTCGTCGATCTATCTATACTCACATTTTTTTGTCAAAAATACGTTCTCTGCGAATAGCTATTCTGTTAATCATATCAAACAACATATCAGATCATCTTTTTTTTTCTATGGAGACACTTACGATTATATTGATAAAATCTTAAGAGTAAAAATTTCTCTTAAGTGTGGATGATAGCTCTTTTAAAGTTACGACAAATTTTTATCTTAAGATTCACTTAAGATTTTTCATGAAAACCATAACAATCTTAATTTTACTCTTAAGAGTAAAAGTTATCTTAAGATTTTTTGTGAAAAGGGCTGCAGAATCGCACTCTTGATTCGTGAGTGAAAATATACCAGAATCGTACTCTTGATTCGTGACTGAAAACATAAAAGGATTGTACTCCTGAATTGTGAGTGAAAACATACGGGATTGTACTCCTGAATTGTGAGTGAAAACATATGGGATTGTACTCCTGAATTGTGAGTGAAAACATACCAGGATTGTACTCCTGAATTGTGAGTGAAAATATACGGGATTGTACTCTCGAATTGTGAGTGAAAACATACCAGGATTGTACTCCTGAATTGTGAGTGAAAACATACCAGGATTGTACTCCTGAATTGTGAGTGAATATATACGGGATTGTATGACGTATGAGTGAAAATATAGATTTACTTTTTATTTCTTGTCCTGTATTGATTTATTTATAGATATATGTCTATGCTTCAATTGAGGATATTCAAAGTATTTTTTTCAAAATTGTGCGAATACTTTTTTGCACATTTTGCATTTCAATTGAATTTGGGAGTCGGGTGTTTAATACCTCCTTTAAACATCTACCATGTTTGTTACTATTGGACTGTGAGTGAAAACAATATACCAGATGTTTTAACTCCTGTTTCGTGAGTGAAGATATCAATCAGGAGTGATAAGAAATAACATTTTGCATTTATTATTGTCCTCATTTCATGTAAAAATGTATAAGAAATATTATAAACATAATACCAAAGTTAAAATGCTCAAGACGATCATTTCTGTCAATTAGACTTCACCAGTAGAGCTCCGGTTTAAAATATATATGTTTTTTCTAAAGAGAAAGTGGTATCATACACGGCCAAATAATAAATCCAAAAGTAAAGCCGAAATATGTCTAAGAGTAACCACTATAAAGAATTGACTATTTTAGGTTTAGAAAATTTAGAATTTAAATTGTGTTATCAGTGACAAATATTACTCTAGTATAGAATATCAACTGGTACCGAAATACCAGATATTAGGTTTATGTATACCCTCAAACCCACTCAAACGAGCTAGTGGTTATAAATATTATAAACATAATACCAAAGTAAAAATGTTCAAGATGAAAGTGGTATCTATTTTCTTGATAAGTTCTATTTGTTTTGTTTATCATATTGTATTGCTAGTAACCACTTTAGTGCGTTTTATTACGCATCACTGTCTTAATGATGTTGCATAATTAATATTTCAGAGAATGTTTACGTCGTGAAGTATATATATATATATATATATATATATATATATATATATATATATATATATATATATATATATATATATATATATATATATACGTCATACGCACTGAAGTGGTTAAAAAATAATTAAAACTGCATCCCCGAATTAGACGCGCCGGTTGAAAACATATTAAATGACCAAGACACATTTGAAAACCTCGAGTATTTACACTTAAATGAAACCGTGCAGGTAAATGCTTAATAATACGATTTGTACTATGTATATTGTCAGTTTGTTATGCACCGCTGATAATGTGACCGAGATTTCAACAAGCATAACTTTGACGGAATATTTAATGCTTACCCGGATACTTTCGTTTCCGTTTAATTTTCGACATTTTCGTCCTTAGATGCGTGGGTGAATGGACATTGAGTGAAAAAATCTGAAGCTTAATAATTGATTCTAAGACAGACATGTCATCTATGAGCCTACGGTTACTTAGGGCGAATTTACTGTCGTAAAAGGACGAAAATCTCCAGGCAATTTCCCAAACAATTTACCAGGCAAACAGTAAAATGTTTACCTCGTTAACTGATATGTGTTCAAAGACAACTTCATGTTAAGGTGATGATTTTTCTATTTTCAGAACCCATTACTGTGGTACAGGATCATGCGTGGCTAAATTTTTCGTTGATTTAAAGGAAGTGGTATGTTAATGCTCGGTTTGCGTGTCCCAGATAACCTGAAGCACAACAATCTCATACAGAACTAACGATGCCATACAATCTTTGGTAGCAGCCTGTTCTTGTCATCGGTAATTGGTGACTCTGATGATTTCCTACCTCGCTTTCTTGTCGAATGTTTTCAATATAATACCAAGGGATGGTATCCCAGTCTCTGAAGTAAAGATATTTCGATGTATAACTGCTTTGCTTTTCTTTTTTTATGATTTTGTATGTGAGTATTGAATTCGCGGGAATAACCGTAAAACAATAAAGCAACAGCAACTAGATGGTTGCTACAAATGCATTGTTATTTCGGTTTTCTTCTTCTCAATCATTCATACAATTTTCTATTGTATAAAAGACAGTATATATTATCTTTGAAATATCATATTGACATTCAGAGTCATATGGTATTGGTTTTCTGTAAACAATGATTCAATGAAAGAGATTTTGAGTCGTATTTTAAAGGATAGTGTTCAAGTCCAGGTGGAAACATTATGTCTTTTTAAGTTAGATTTCTTCTGTGTTATTACCTCGTCAAATGAAGAGATAATCACAGTTGTATGTATGTATAGATATGTATGTATGTATGTATGTATGTATGTATGTATGTATGTGTGTGTGTGTATGTATGTATGTATGTATGTGTGTATGTATGTATGTGTATGTATGTGTGTATGTATGTATGTATGTATGTATGTATGTATGTATGTACGTACGTACGTATGTATGTATGAAGATAGATAGATAGATAGATAGATAGATAGACATGATATGTAATTCTTGTATCACCATATATATAATATTATTTAAAAATTAGAATCTGAATTTAAAAACCTGTTTGAAATGACGTATCCTGCGATATGATATTCTTTGGATTGTAGTAGACGGAATATATATCATATTGGTATGCCAATTTAACTATTCATGGAAATGACACATTAACTATTTGTGGACATGACACATTATGGATTTTTGGACATGCCACATTTACCTTTTATGGACATGCCACATTAACTTTTATTTCCAGAGCCGGTGTAACGGATTTGTTTTGTTTGTCTGTGTATTACATCCCGTCAATATTTATTTATAATCACTTATATTAAGATGTTACCAGCTTTAGTTGAAGTGTCACTGACACTATAGACTGACTCCAATGCATTGGAGACCCTTTTACGTGACATGGGACTTCGGTTTTAAGTTTCATCCAACTGACCGTGACTCTCACTATGGATACACAGAGTTGGTCTATTGAACAATCACTATCATTTTTAAAAAGTGTTTTGATTTGACCTAGTATAGGGGAATCAAATCCGTTTCGTCGTTCATTTTAGTGCTATATCTATAAAGTGTATATAAATAGTAATGTGCAGTCTAAGGTGTCTATATCATTCAAATATTTACATACCGACTGTTATTTCCATCATTGGAAGTATACAGACCAGTTGCATTTATATTCAATGCTTGACAGACAGCTGTTCAGCTGTTACGTCATATGAAAACCTCCCCCCGAAAAGTCAATTACATAGAATAAATTTCGTATCAAGCTGACTACAGATTCACAGAAAATGGTAATATATATAAATATAAGCATTGCTTTTCACTTTTTGAAAAACATGGAATATCAATGCAATAACTGAAAAATATTCAATGTGCAGCCCTTCATTAATACAATCCTTAAATTATTTCTTTATGACAGTAAACAAAATTATATCGACATGTATAAGTGTGTGCACTAAGAAACCTAAATATATTCAGGTCAGATTAAATGTCACCGTTCCAGTCTGGAGGAAAGTCATTGAAATATTGTATCTGTGCCCAAAGGAATGAAAACATTAATTTACTGCTCCATGAAACAACATGTCTATACTTGTCTAAAACCGATGTTGAACAACAACACTGTATGACACATCTGTGTCTTACCGAATGACAAATGTTAACGTTAGTGGATTTGCCGTGTTAACACATACAAGAACTTGAAATCAAACAAATGGACAACTAAAAACTACAATACCAACGAAATGTGAATAGAACTAGATCTAAGTGATGATAACAAACCACTGCAAATTTACAATTTCATAAATCGGTACATTTTCACTTTAGACCAGTGTGTTATAGCCTGAAGCGTAGCCAGTGTTACAGCTTAAAATCACACCTTGCACGTCAATGAAATATCAAATTGTTTATTCTCAAGTTTTAAAATGAAGATGTGTCAGGTACACCTGTTGATGATTCATCATACGTAATAGCGTCAAATGTGTATCAATGTCATATTGTCAACAGAACCTCCGGGATATCACAACATCATACACTAGTATAAATTAAAACAGGATATAAATAAAAACAGGATCTTTACTGATATTGTTTGATCATGGCAAACGGATACATCATCGAGGTTGTGTTTTCAATTTGTCTGTTCTGGACCGCAGGTAAACAAAATATCAACTATTTAAAGCTCAATCAATTGAATTTCAATTATTAAATAATTTGAAATTTAAAATCAAAATAATAAAGTTCATTTTGTTTTAATATTTATTTTTTAAATCATATATTTATCTGTTTGTACACTTTCTCGCCGTGAGCTTTTTTGTAAATTACGGGAACCCATGGAATGCTTTATGTTTAGATCTTACATGGTTTATATATATATATATATATATATATATATATATATATATATATATATATATATATATATATATATATATATATATATATATATATATATATATATAAATCTAGCTAGCATAGTCACATCCGTCTAAGAACAACCACTGTATACAGAGTACTATCGTAACTTTAAAAAACTTTAGAATTTAAATGGTGTTATCAGTGCGAACTATTACTTTAGTATAAGATTATCAGCTGGTACCGAAATACATGGTACTAGGTCTATCTATACCCTCGGAGACTCAAACGGTCCAGTAGAGGCAACGACCTACTGGTTATAAATATTATGAACAAAATGATAAAGTTATAATCCTCAAAACGACCATTACTGTGACTTCGACATCAACTGATGAAACCATGCATGTTTATCCCTGCATTATAACTTTGGTAATATGTTTATAATATAAGATTCCGTTTTAAATGTTAAACAAGTTTAAATGGCCTTGACTATGTACTCAAAAGCAACGCAAATAATTAGCAACGAGCTCGTTTTTGAAGGGAAAACAATAAATTAAACCCACGAAAATATATAATTTTTAAGTAACTGCATAGGTTTATTTAGTTTATATAAAGTAACACATATTGTTCTCGAAAGCTCCTTTGCATATGTGCATGTTAACTAATGTACTGTTCAACTAATTCAATGGATGATTCTTTGTGCATTTAATAATTAAACATTTAGTAAGTATAATGCTATGACACAGAGTGTAAGAACACAGTTGAATAAAATGTGACAATTAGGGTGTATGTATGTATGTATGTATGTATGTATGTATGTATGTATGCATGTATGTCTGTCTGTTTGTCTGTGTATGTATGTATTTACAGCGCTATGCCAAAAGTATTTGCGATTTTCCAAAATAGCGGACATGAATAACGATGCACTTCATGAAATTAAACCGGTCGACAGGGTATGCTTACTCCTCCATGGCACCTGATCCCACCTCTTGGTTTTCAGAGGTCCGTGATTGTCCATTACCGGATTTGTATCTATGTCCTGGACTTCCTATTGATATTATACTTTGGTATCTGAAATTTTTATATTATATTATGACTAACTTAATGACAGCCAATATTCGACGAGGAATAGATTCGTACAGCAATTTAATGTTGTTTTTACATGTGTAAACTCGTGTCAAAAAATACCCCGGGAGTCTTCATACTTTGAGCTTTATATTACAAATTGTGTTTTAATTTGAGGCACAAATTCTCATTTATATTAATATTATAAACATAATACCAAAGTTATAATACTCAAGACAATATCGTTTCTGTCAATTAGACTTTATCAGTTGAGATCCGATTTGAAAAGTATGTGTTTTTTTCTAAAGATAAAGTGGTGTCATACAAGGCCAAATAATATATCTAAAAGTATAGCCGAAATCCGTCTAAGTCTAAGAGTTATCTTGCTTTAGAAATTTTTTGAATTTAAATGGTGTTAACAGTGCCAAATATTCCTTTAGTATAAGATGAACAGCTGGTACCGAAATACTAGGTACTAGGTTTATGTATACCCTCGGGGACTCAAACGGTCCACCAGCAGTGGCAACGACCTAGTGGTTATAAATATTATAAACATAATACCAAAGTTATAATACTCAAGACTGTCTGGCGACTGAGCTGGCTAAACATTTGTAAGAAATTTTTGTTGTTGTTTGTATTGTTGAGTAATACGAGCTCTATATGGACAGGAGTGTTGTCATCTTGAAAATGATAGGTTTTATTAAGGAAAGGTCAGACAATAATAAGCCAAAGCTGATTTTCTAAAATGGAAACGTATTTCTCGACAGTAATATTTCCAACCACCATGCTGAGAGTGCCCTTTTGAATATTTCCCCTGTCGAAATTTCTGTGACGAATAATCCAAATTTGACCCCGTTTTGACAGCTTCCGCGGGCGTCCGTTTCTGTTTGGAGTTTTGATTTCACTAGTTTATAAATATTTTTTTTCTAAATAGATCTAATGGTTGACTCGAGTATTCGTAATACATTCTAAATAACTTACGGTTTTTGTCCTTCTAATTTCATTTCAATAATTATTTTTCCCACGTCATCTGAGATTTCTGTTGGTTTTCTACTCACTGCGAATAACTGGCTTATTTACAACAAATTTCAGAGTGCAGACGATAAAAACTTATTGGTGACTTCACTTCTGATGTCACAATACCTCCCCAACATGGAATATGATTAGAGTTATCACCCATTCCGTGAGCGAAGCTCACAGCGAGAATGTTGCCATTACGTAAACATCGCGAATACTTTTGGCATGACGCTGCATGCATGTATGTATGTATGTATGTGTATATAGATAGATAGATAGATAGATAGATAGATAGATAGATAGAAAGATAGATAGATAGATAGATAGATAGATAGATAGATAGATAGATAGATAAATAGATAGATAGATATGATATGATATGATATGGCATGATATGTAGACCTGTTGTGTAACTGCAATTCTTAAAATAAAAATAAACCGATCGGATAACCGATCCTAAATATAGAAATAACAACGAAAACCGGGCAGAAGAACATTGTAGACAATAATAACTACGAAAGCATATACGGAAAATTTTCTGGACAGGAACAACTATGGAAGCCGATTCGTGATGCATTCTAGAAAGAAAAGTTATGAAAGCCGATACGTCCAATATCGTAGAGAGATAACTGCACCCTGTTTTCATTAAGTAATTTATTTAATTATGATGTCATATAACTATCGCACTTATTTTTTAATGTAATAATTAAAGAAATAGTGGATTCAAGATATTACAATTACTTGTGAATGAAGAAAACGTCCTGAGAGGTAACTCATTATTTTAGAATTATATAATATTTTCTTTGTTGTACATATTTACCTATAATGTTTCAGCTTGTAATCATCATAACAACGTTACGGGATACCTCAAGTGTAAATATGGGAAATACGTCAAAGACATCGGTCAAAAGCCGTCTTGCAATCCTAATGCTCAAGTAGCGTGTCCGAAAGACTTTACATGTTCAAGTACTGGTGAAAAGCTGGGATATTGTTGTTTAAGTAAGTTTTGTAATTGTATTCGATATTTAACTCACTCTCTTTCTAAGAGACGATTCAAGAAGGAAAGGATTTCATCGGCATTGATGTATTAAGTCTAACATTGGCGTTACGTTTATGTTTAAGGGGTATTGGCTATGCTTTCCAGGGCCAGCCTGGCTCAGTCGATAGCGCGCTCGACTCTTGTTCGTGGGGTCGTGAGTTCGAGTCGAGCCGGCGGCAGGTTGATTTCCTGCCCTTCGGATAAGACAGTAAAACTCGAGGTCCCGTGTCGCAGTAGGTGTCGGCACGTTAAAGAACCCTCACTGCTCAATGGCCGTAAGTGCCGAGCATAGGCCAAAATTTGAAGCCCTTCACCGGCATTTGGTGACGTCTCCATATTAGTGAAAGATTCTTGAGTGGAACGTTAAACAACAATAAACAAACAAACAAACTATGTTTTCCAAAAGAATTATTTCAAACCACAGCTAATGCCCTTTGAGTTCATATCTTAGCGCAGAAATCGTTAATGCGAGAAAAATACTTACAGGTGACACTGTAGTTTCAAATGTTGTACTTACTATTCAGCACATTTAAAATTGAGTAATTTTATTTTCAATTTCATGTTTTTTATTTATTTCGAGTTTTCTGATTTTGTATTCATTTCCAACTGCTGTACTGGTGATAGACTAAAGAACTAATTATGTACATTTGAGAGGATGACAATGATATAATATTAACTTGAAATCCAATATTAATCGAAGCGAAGTGTTTAGTAAATGTAACATTACTATCAAATAATCTGCAACTCGAATGTATCAACTATAATTTCAGAACATATATATATTCAGTAAACGTGGGCGTGTTGTTATTTACGCGATTTTCTTATACAAACTATACGCACTTTTTTACGCGATGTCACAGTTTGCGGTGAACATACCTGTATTAAACGATATTTCTTACATCGTTGGGGGGCTGTAGTTTACACGAAACTACACATCGTGTAATTAGTGTAAATTAAGCCCACACGTAAATTTCCACGTTTACATTAAATTGAATTTATTTTAGTAAATGAAAATGAAGTATGCCCGTGTAAATAGCATTTAAATTTGCGAAATGTCCTCTCCGTGGCGTTATATGTTATCAATGCACCATTTTTCGTCAAAAATTTATCAACTTCTGACGCAGTTAAGCACATAAAAGGATATTTGCTTTGCAATGAGCTGGGACTAGTGATATAGACTTTATTGTCTATCATTACTGCCCTGAATAATGGGGAACCAGGCTTATAATGGTTCATTCTCAGACATTACGTAGTCATCCTAAGCAACGATCAAACCACACACAACACAACACACACATACACACACAACATAACACACACATACACACACAACACAACACACACACACAACACACACACACACAACACAACACACACATACACACACAACACAACACAACACACACATACACACACAACACACACATACACCCACACACGCAAACACACGCACACACACACACACACACACACACACACACACATATATATATATATATATATATATATATATATATATATATATATATATATATATATATATTCAGCGTATATTTATCTTATAAACATTTTCTTTGTACAGAGGAAAATCCCTGCGGTTTCAGACAACCGTTCAAAGTTAATGGTGAGGCTGTCCACTGCAGTGGTGATGGAGCAACTCAATGTATCAAAGGTTACCAGTGTTTCAATCCGACTGGTGATTTCTCGGTCTGCTGTAGAAGTATGTTTTGTGAAAATGTCATCTGATTTCAATAGCAAATATAAACAAAATATTTAAAAAAAAAACGGGAAACCTTAGATCTACTGTAATGCATGCGGAATATAAAATTTCAAAGTACTCATGTTTAACACGTGTTCAGTATCTTTTAACATGTTTTGTGTACTATGACTTTCCATTGAATTTATTATGTCATAATCTGTATCAATATTGTTATATCGCTTAATATTTTAGATAACGAATGTCCACATGGCGTTAAAATTGTCAAATGTATTACTGATCCTTGTTTAGTGACGTCATGCCCACAATATCCATCAGCAACATGCACGTAAGATTTTTTTATTATTTGTGTTGACACAGTCATACATACCTACACAGTTATACACACAGTATATATATATATATATGGAACCCGGAAATTTATATATCCAGTCATTGGTTATCATGATACCTATTTCGTTAAGAACCTCTAATTAGCAATAAATATGTAGTGCTTGGAGACCAGTTTTTCAGCAAATTGTCGACATTCTGGTGGGAACAAATTGTGCCCTGTCATTACCTACACGTTTATTTTTTCATATTTAGAAGCTTTTAGATAAAAAAGCATGGAAAAGATAGCTGTGGCCTGTATTTTGACATGTAGATATATCGATGTCGCTTTGTCAATTCATAATGCCATTTGAGCCGACTTGGTTCAGTGGGTAGCGCGCTCACCTCTTGATCTGCTCAATGGCCGTAAATGCCGAGCATAGGCCAATCTTTATACCCCTTCACCGGTATTGGTGACGTCTCCATATAATTGAAAGATTCTTGAGTTGGACGTTAAACTACAATACAACCAAACAACCAACCAACTAATAATGACTATTTCTAGACGCTTGCGAAAGTGATATATCCTGAAAACTAGAAATTGAATAACCACTGAATCTAATACATATGTTTCTTACTTGGCTATTTTACTTAATATGGACACAGTTGGGAATTTAACAAAATAAATTTCATAGATACCAAGGTATTGATCTTCAGGATGTCCAGGATACAAAAAAGTAAAAGAAAAAGGTCTGAACTAAGCTATATGACAAAGTGATGATTGTGGCTTCCTTGTTATTAAGGTTCCAAATGTATGCCCCTTTTCGCTTTCATATGGAGTTTATATCTTGCAGTGTGTATTAACATTTCATATACAAACTACTGAAGTTGTTGTCATAAAGATACCAAGATTCTCTTTTTATGTCAATAGTTCCTAAATTTTAAGGTCGTTATCATAAGCTTGTTTGAAATTACCGAATTTCCCTGAATGGATATAATTAACGATACAAAAGTTATAGTTTTACATAAGAGCCCATACAAAATGCTAAAGACGATCGTTTCTGTCAGTAAGTCTGTACGGTAGCCTAGTGGATGGTAAATCGTAGCTACAAATTATGGCGAAGATCCATTCCTCATTTGTTTCATTTGGATTTGATTGTGTTATCAGTGTGAGTATGACCGGTCGTCAGGGGTGCATAATCTATTCTGACACCAGATACCACCTCTACATTTCATCGTGAGTATGACCAGTCGTCAGGGGTGCATAATCTATTCTGACACCAGATACCACCTCTACATTTCATCGTGAGTATGACCAGTCGTCAGGGGTGCATAATCTATTCTGACACCAGATACCACCTCTACATTTCATCGTGAGTATGACCAGTCGTCAGGGGTGCATAATCTATTCTGACACCAGATACCACCTCTACATTTCATCGTGAGTATGACCGGTCGTCAGGGGTGCATAATCTATTCTGACACCAGATACCACCTCCACATTTCATCGTGAGTATGACCAGTCGTCAGGGGTGCATAATCTATTCTGACACCAGATACCACCTCTACATTTCATCGTGAGTATGACCGGTCGTCAGGGGTGCATAATCTATTCTGACACCAGATACCACCACTACATTTTCATCGTGAGTATGACCAGTCGTCAGGGGGTGCATAATCTATTCTGACACCAGATACCACCTCTACATTTCATCGTGAGTATGACCAGTCGTCAGGGAGTGCATGATCCATTTTGACACCTGATACCACTACATTTTCATCGTGAGTATGACCAGTCGTCAGGGGGTGCATAATCTATTCTGACACCAGATACCACCTCTACATTTCATCGTGAGTATGACCAGTCGTCAGGGGTGCATAATCTATTCTGACACCAGATACCACCTCTACATTTCATCGTGAGTATGACCAGTCGTCAGGGGTGCATAATCTATTCTGACACCAGATACCACCTCTACATTTCATCGTGAGTATGACCAGTCGTCAGGGGTGCATAATCTATTCTGACACCAGATACCACCTCTACATTTCATCGTGAGTATGACCAGTCGTCAGGGAGTGCATGATCCATTTTGACACCTGATACCACTACATTTTCTTGTGGGTATGACCGGTTATCAGGGGTGCATAATCCATTTTGACACCAGATACCACCTCTACATTTCATCGTGAGTATGACCGGTCGTCAGGGAGTGCATGATCATTTTGACACCTGATACAACCTCTACATTTCCAGATGTCTGTGTCCTAATGTCAACTTATTGGTATATTGTTTCAAAACCTTTTTTCGATTACGATATTGGTATGGTATTATTCTGAAACTAAAATCATAATGACAAATGGTTTTATCCCATTTAATAGAATTACTGGATAGTCCTCAGATGATCTGTTATGTAAACAAATAATTCATGAAGCCGTTCCTCTAGAAATGTGCAACGCTAGCTGTACACCAATACGACCACCCACGGCCGTTATGTATACCATTACTAAGTCAAAGCTAAATCTACACATACATATCTGATTGGTTCAAAGATTTCATTTTCTTTTTCAGGCCTGATTACTGCGGTAAATGTACAGCGCGATTTTATACTGAAGGGAAAAAAGAAGTTACCAACAAATGTCATAAGTAAAGAAGTATCTATGTAAGATGGAAGTGACATAATATAATCCCATTTTAATCCACAAGAATAAAGAGTTTTGTAATATATTGATTACAGACCTTAATCTATGTAATGTTTCCGTTGTTAATTCAAATGTTTTCTCGGGGACATTAATTTGTTTTAACAATAAAAATGATCTTGCACTAACAGTTGGTTATGTGTTTCAGCGGGCTAATCAACACTCTTTACGAAAACTGAAGTCAAATATTTCAGGTAAATGCTGTATCTAATTAACTATCAGGAACTTCTTTTAAGAAGGTGTACTGAAAAAAATATTGGTACTGAACGTGATTTTCAAACATTAGATTAGAGCCGAATAATAAAAAATCTGAGATACCTAAGTATAAATCTTCAGGATGTCCAGGATACATATACAAATATGGCGATATTGGACAAACATGGACCTCTGGTAACCCAGAGGTGGAATCAGATGCCATGGTGGATGGAAAAGCAGGCTCTTTGACCGGTCACACCCGCCTTGAGTCGAAATACAAATTCAAATGAAATATGCCAGGGCGTGTACAACATATGAAGATTTCATATACAGAAGTAAACTACTCACTGACAAATTATTGACACAGGGATATCGAAAACCGCGTTTAATGTCAACGTTCCGCAAATTTTACGGTCGGTATAATGTCTTATTTGCGACTACTCTGTTTCACTAAGTGAAATGTTGAGTTACCTTTTCGTTGGCGGTTGTTGAGACGTGTGTACCAATTGTGACGAGGATACACTCCTAACGTGTTTCATTGGACTTGACTGTGGACTTACGGTGGGTGTGACCGGTCGACAGGGGATGCTTACTCCCCCATGGCACCTGATCCCACCTCTTGATTTCCAGAGGTCCGTGTTTGTCCATTTTCACCGGATTTGTATCTATGTCCTGGACATTCTATTGATTAATACTTTGGTATCTGAATTTTTTTATATTGGTACAGACGACTAAACAACCGCTAACGAACAAGTAACTCAACATTTCATTTAGTGAAAGACTAATCGCAAACAAGGCTATTATATTGACCGAAAATTGTTAGTTTTACAATATGTAATAACTGTTTCGTTAGATGTAATTTTAAATATTTACTAGTGTTATACACGCAAATTAACACTTTTATTTTCCTTCAGAAGCAGATGCAGAATCCCCATGGTTTTATCCACCAAGTAAAGGTTGACACATTTCGTCTGACATTCACCTTGGTAGCTGAATGCTTTTGGGGTTGTATTTCTTGTTTGCAATTACTCTGATCGTTCATCAGATTTGTATATATATTCTGGACAACTTGAAGATTTATATTATGGTATCTGAGAGTTTTATACATTCACATAATTGTTGTATCTCGACCATTTTTTTTTTCTCTTCGTCTCCTCACTTTGCACAATTTAATACACGCGTCCTGTTTTCATAAATCACCCAAAGGGACAATAGCGGTATTTTCCCTCATCTTTTCCCCTTTTCCCAACTTAAATTGATAAACAATAGCAAAAAGAAATAAACAGGCATAATTTTTTTTAATTCCTATATATTTCATGAAAATTGCTTGAGAAACCCAGGTTTGACACTTTTTCAATTGCAATGGATTAACTCAACCTTACTATTTGTATATGAAAATCACACTGGACCTGACCTTATGTTCACAAAATATATAGGAATATAAAATTGTTGATGCTTGTGCATAACTCTTATTTGTTATTGTATATCAATTACAAGTCGTAAAAGTTGAATACAAATCGAAATAAAGTTGTTGGTAAACACAGCAAAGACGCCTTCACATTCAATTTACAGTATTTGTATGAAGCTAAATTTAAAAAACAAAACCACAGGTTAATGAAACTTCTCATCTAACCACCTTATTTTTATATATCTTGGATGAAATAGACATATATAAACATATATGTGTATATATATTTCTTTCTTTGCCGTATCATTTTTTTTATTTATTTATTTTTTGGGATATATATTTTTATATTTTATAGTTTTTATGTCAAAGTTTAAGATACAGCTTGGTAAATATCCATTCACATATGGAAGTCAACCCGTTAGTTTAGAATTCTAATGTATACCCTGATGAATTTGAGCTGTTGCATATTTACTCTCAATAATGTTTCAAATAGTTTGATTCTATGCAATTAATCTTTTTAGAAACAATTCTGGAATATATAGGTTCCCATGGTTATATCTATGTAAACAATAATACTACGAAACAAATAAAAGACCATTGATTTTATTATTATCAAACTTGAGCAATACTGTACAGTTGCTTATTCCAGACGCGGAGTTAATAAGATGTGAATACTTAAAAATTCTAAACAAATTTGAAGGCACATAATATTTTCTCAGATTCACAGTATCAAAACATACGACTTCTTTCTTTAAACAACATTTCCACATAAATAATTAAAAGAGACACTTTTTAGCACCATATACAACTGTTTGTTCCCTAAAGGTGGTACCCGAAAATTTGAATATCTAATGATTGGTTATTGTAATATTTATTTTGTCCAACACCACTCTGATTCTACACATAGACTTAGACATTTTACGCACTATAGACACAAACGGGGAATAATTAACAACTACGCTATACGACAAACGCGACGATTTCGGCTTTCCTATAGTACAATTTCCACATTTAAGTAGTAATATTCCACAATCACCCACATATGGAATTTATATTTCACAAATGATCCGATATATCCGGGCATAATCAACATATATATATTTCGTATACGATGGAAAATTACTCACTGAAAAATTATTGACACAGGGATATCGAAAACAGCGTTTGATGTCAACGTTTTATGAAGATTTTATAGTCGGTATTATAGTCTTGTTTGCGATTACTATGTATTACTAAGTGAAACGTTGATTTACCCGTTCGTTGGCGGTTGTTGAGACGTCTGTACCAATTCTGACGAGGATTCGTTCCTTACTTATTTCATTTGGATTTGACTGTGGACCGGGTGTGACCGGTCGACAGGGGATGCTTACTCCTCCATGGCACCTGATCCTACCTCTTGGTGTCCAGAGGTCCATGTTTGTCCATTTTTTTTTACCAGATTTGTACTTTTTTCCTGGACATCCTATAGATTTATACTTTGGTATCTGAGATTTTTTTATATTAAAATTTTTATGAAATATTTAGCATCATAGTAACTGAAGACTCTTTTTAAAACTTCCTTAGCTCCTTCCGAAGGACTGCTTGACCAAAAGGATGTTTTGATAGAAATGGTACATTTGACTTTGAGAGAAAGACATAGTGTGAATGTTTTCAATAAATCATAAAGATCGCTTATGTAAGCACTAATCCCTCAGTTGAAATTACTCATACTGGTAACATTTTCAAGTTTCGAAATAAATATTGTACATACATTTCCTGCCCTGAAGGGCTAAGACACTTTGAGTTCTGGTGAACTTTCCATTATAGAGTAGTGTAATACCGAGATAGTTGAAGCTATCAACCACTTCAACCTGTTTACCATTAAAATACCATGTCATATTACGATTTATTCTACCTCCATTGCGAAATACAACAATTTTGGTTTTATCCACATTGACAGTAATATTCCAATCATTGCTATACGTGTGTAAAGCATCCAACATGGATTGGAGGCCTTCAACAGATTCAGAAAATAGGACTGTATCATCAGCATATAAAAGCAAAAACAATGATACATCTCTTAACTCAATAGATTCATAATTATTACTTACGAGCTCCTTTTCGAAGTCATTTATATAAAGAGAAAACAAAAAGGGAGATAATCCCTCGCCCTGCATCAAACCCTTTGATACATCAAAGAAATCCGATAACTTGGACTTATATTTTACACAGCATTTCACATTTTCATATAAAGATCTTAAAATTGCCAACATTTTCCCCTGTACTCCAGCTTTTGTTAATTTAAAAAATAATTTACATCGATTAATACTATCAAAAGCTTTTTGATAATCAACAAAACAACAATACAATTTCTTTTTATAATACACTTTTTCGTATGATGCTATGCAGTGCAAAATCTGCATCAACAGTGCTATAACCTGGTTTGAAACCAAACTGTGAGTCAGATAATATATTATTATTTTTTTACCAGTTCAACAGTCTAATATTCAAAATCGAAGTAAAAAGTTTAGAAAGACAACCGACAAGTGTAATGCCTCTGTAATTATTTGGGTCATTTTTGTCACCTTTTTTATGTATGGGAATAATTATTCCGCTAGACCAAGTGTCCGGGAAAACTCCGGAATAAAAAACATGATTAAAAAGTTTTACACAACAGAGGTACAAAAATATCTTTAAATTTCTTAAAATACTCATTTAACAGTGTATCTGCACCTGGTGCCTTATTACATTTAGCATTACTCAATGCCTTAGAAACCTCATCTTCCGTAATATTTACATCAAGTTCCTCATAACATGAGTCACCATTTTCAATTTCTATATCATCTTGTGGGACTATATCATTTATGAATAGGTCTTTAAAATGCTTTAAAAAATCTTCCACTGACAAATTTGTAATATCCCTTGCGGGGCTTTTTTTAAAGAGACGGAAAAATGTCTTGGGATTATTTTTTCGTAATTCACTCAGCTTGTTGCCCTCAATTCTCATGTACACTCTCTTCCGCTTACGCTCACATATCTTGTACAACCTCTTATCCTCTACTAACATACTCCTGTTTTCATTCGTACGAATAGAATTAAAAACACCAAGTGATTTCTTATAACGACTATACAAAATTCTACACTGATCATCAAACCAAGGTTTATCTGTGTTTACACTTTTGTACTTAGGTTTAATTTCTGTATTGCTTAGCTTAAAAGTTTTACAACAAAAAGGGTTGAAAATATCAATTAAAGTGCTTGTAAACTGTTGGACAGCATCGTTAATTGTCACATTTTCCAATTCAATATTGTTTATAATATCCTCTAAAAATTCTCTTTTTTCATTCAAGGCCGCTTTCATTCTCTCTAATTCTGATTCATTCCACTTATACACAGTTATACATTCGCTATCCTGTTGCTCTCTTACATGCTCCACTTTCTCAGTACAGTTACAACTAAAAACTATGGCAGCATGGTCGGACCATTCATTGAAATCACACACTTTTATTTCAGATATTATATTAAAACAGTTCTTATCCACTAGTACATAATCGATAACACTAGTGCCCAGGTGATTGTAAAAAGTATATCTACCATCTTCATCACCTTTGGTTCTCTTCCATTACAAACCCGAAGTCCGTCATTTTACACAACTCTAATAAACGCCGACCAAATGAATTAACTACATTGTCTTCTGACGTACGCCTAGGCATCACTTGGTCAGGATCATATAAAAACAGATCTGACAAAGTGTCAACAAGAGATTTAGATAGAGAATCAGATTCGACAAAATCGCCTCTATTACCTATACGGCTATTCAAATCACCTGTTACAATAACGTGCCCAAGCCGAGAAAACTCGGCAACACTGTTTTCTAAGTTTTCAAAAAGATTTGTATGATAAATGTTATAATATACATTATTTTCGTGTGGTACATATGAAAAACATATATATACATCAGAATCACAAACATGTGACAGCTTAACCCACAGAAGAGCATCTGCGATATTTCTTACTACTGTAATATAATTTTCAATGTGTTTTTTAAACAAAAGTACAAGACCGCCCCCGTTTCCACGTGATCTAGGGTATATACAACATCCAAAATCGGATAATAAACTTAAATCTACATCATATTCATTCTTAATCCAACACTCAGATAAAAATATAATGTCATACTCACATATATGATCTATAAAGTCCGCCTCTTTTATTTTTCTATCAAGACTCCTATTTACATTCCAAGATAAAAATCTAATGGAATCACTATGTAATCCTACCTCCACGTTTCCCTAGTGGACACTATCCTGGTTACGCGTCGGTGGTTTATACAAAACATTGTCAATATATAGTCTATTGTACACTAATCGTGTATTCCTTCCCTGTCTACGCTTCTCTTTCATGACACGGATAAGTTCTTTTCGTTGCTCGTTTACTTCGGGTGGAAATTGTTCATTAATGTAATGATTTGTCCCCTTCAATTCTCGTGATCTCCTTTTCACATCTTGTCTTTGCCTGTAGTCACTGAATTTCGCTACAATCAAACGCGGCGTTGAAGCACCAAACATCCTGTGAACTCGATCAAATTTCACTGCGCGCACATCATCGTTGGTCATATGCAATTTTTCCTTCATAAAATCACGCAGTTTATCCTCTGTTTCACTGGGCTTCTCATTTGGGGTCTCAGCAATGTTAGAGAACAGGAGATTATCCCTCATCGAGCGTGCCTTGACATCCACTAGTTCCCATTTCAGTGTTTTGTTTTCGTTTTCCAAAGCTGTCATCCTTTCCTCCATGTCACTAAGTTGGAAATCTAAGTTATCTGCTCTGTCGATCACTACATCGATCATTGTTTTCGTTTTTCACCATACTTTCCGCAATTTCAACTTTCACAGATTTCAGTTCCTTTTGGAAACTTGTAACACTTATGTCCAAGGCGTTTACCTTCGCTTCAACACATTCTAGTTTCTCTAGCTTTTTGGACATTTTTGTGACTTTAACATCTAGTGACCTGATTGACTTCAGAATTTCATTCATCATCGATGGGCTGGCTGTCTCAGAATTGCTTTCAGTAATAACAGTATTTGTTGGATTCGGTGTTGACGTGACTGGCGCACCATACAAAACACTATTTTGTTTCGTTAAGAATACTACTCACGGCTGTACATGTAGAATCACTAGTGTCCGAACTTGAGTTTTGTTTTCGTTTTTTGTTATGTCTCCCCATAGTTCAAATGAAAAAGCACTTTGATGAGATTTTGCCAAATCCAGTGTGAATAACCATCATTTGAACGTTGTATATGATAGTACAATAGAATATATCCGTTCTTTCCAAATAAAATTTTCGTAAAAAGCAGGAGCTCCAAAAACACGTCTACTCTCTTTGAAATCTACTCACTCACTCATCCCTCAGTTGAAATTACTCATACTGGTAACATTTTCAAGTTTCGAAATAAATATTCAAAAGTGTCGAAATGAACATTACCAAATGCCGATGTAGCCACACTAATCGGATAATATTAAACATACAATTTAATACTTCCGTTTAAAAATTTAATGATGTAAATCTGACGAAGCCAAAGTGCGAAAGAATGGGTTGAAAATGAAAATAAGCTACACGAACGCAGAGCTCTCAGTACGCTTGCCTTTCGTCTTGCGAACAGATATATGAGCATTTCCATTACTTAGACTTTTTTAAGCTATGGTAATGACATCGAAGCATATTTTTCCATTTTTAAACGATTTTTTATGCTACTTCGTTCTAGTGATGATAGTCTTACAAAGCGAAACTATGACCTTACCTGATGCCTGATGGACTTGAACGTATCGTGTGCCACCTTTCGCCATGAGGAGATAAATCTTGGTAAAATCCCCCATTACGCAAACGTTTTACACACGATTATATAGTCAAAGTTATGACCGAAATTAAAGATAAGTTTCAGCATTGAGTAAATTTGGTGACTTCCGGCGCAAAATTGGGACGTAAAATAAACCTCGCTGCAGTGGCGTCAGAAGATGACGCATGAAAAAAATGTTGGTATTTCCTTTTAAAGGCCCATGACCGGCGGTTTACGATCAGCAAGATTGTTAATTTTGTTTTAAATCATGTGTTTAACAAAATGCTTATATGATTTTACTCGTAACGACAATAAATACAAACGGAGTTGTGTAATGTTCAATGCAACATCAGATGAATAAGTTAAACACATGGGTTATTGACATCTCGTACCCATCACAACTCGTACCAAAGTTAATTGGTTGACTAGTACCAATGTTTTAGCTGACTCGAAAACTAAGTCATCGGTGCAACCATAATACCTATGTTATTGTGTACAAGTCGGTAAAATGATGGGCAAAAATTCATGGGTTTTAATTAATATTGCTTTTTTACGAATCTGTCAATCGTAGGCATGACATAGCTAAAGAGGATACGAGTTCAGATGGGTATGAATTGAGATGGGCCTGAGTTTACCAACATATCTCAATAAAGTAAACACGTTGACATACAGGTAGCAAATAAACAAAGCATAAAGGACAGATAAAAGAAGAGAGATAGAATCGATAAAGAAATTAGGCTGTGCTTTTAGGAACAGAAATAGAGCACGTTGAAATTATTTGAGGAAGGAAATGAAGCTGAAAACAAATTAATAATTTGCCACACTTCTTTGAATTTCCCCTGACGAAAACTCAGTCTGTCAAGGCTAACACTTCTGTTAAATCTTGGAGTCAAACTGGTCGGAGAATATCAATACTTTCATACCCGCAATTTGACGTACATTCATGTTTTACATACTTTCCATATCGATGTAACAGCAGTGAACGGTACACGTACGATCTCTAATTAGGGGTGTTTGTATCATTTTGTTTTTACCATTTTCTGACTAATTGCGCTAGTTTTTATTAGTATGTCTTTATATTGTATAATGTGTGAATCGGAGAACTTTTTACGATATTTCATGTTGGTCTATTTAAACGGTCATGAGCCTTTAAGCTGGTGTTATATAAATGAAAAAGCCTTGGCTGCATGTAAAATTACAATAAAACATCCAATCAATCCTGGTAAATGGGAGGTAACTCGTCCTTTACATATGTTGGTTCAATAAACAATTTAACGTGATATGAGCTGAGTAGTATATGTACTACACTTCAGCTCTCCTTTTTCCAAGAACTGTCTGTACGTGTCGATTTCCCGGAATTCCGTTTGTCACGTGTCCCCATTTGTGACCCCGTTTGTTATTTATATACGTGGATATATATAAATACTGTGTGTGTTTGTTTGTACGCGTTAGATGGTTTTTTCAATTTTATCTGTGCCTATAGACGTCACGCTCCCGTGCTCGCCAGGTAAAACTAACCGCACGAGTGTGTCCCGGCAGGTGCTCCAACGGTATAGTGTAGTAAATATTGAAAAAGCCATAAGTAATTACACCTCAATTTAAAAAACATGTCTCATGCACAACGATCTACCGAGCGGTTATTGGATTTACCGATTCCGCCCGAGAGATCTATTACTACTCAATATATCGAACCGTATATTAGATCTCCCGATTCCTGACGATTTTAAAAAAAAATATTTAAAACCCAAACGTGTCTACACGGGCCAGACCTATCGTTACGACAGAATTTCCTCGACGCGCAGGTTAAAAGTTTGAAACCAGGTTCGACGAGTGTATAGAGTGGTTCTGTTGAGGGACGACCGGGTTATCGATATAGACCGTTTATTTGTACAACTCGTAAGGTCGGTGATAAACGATAGAGGGTTGCAAAACGGCGATAAATTTCGCCTCATCATCAATCACTCGAAATTCCCGAATCCGTTCAGTACGAAATATATTAACGTCTCGTGGGATTTAGCCGAAGATTTATTCAAAGCACTGCAAGAGTATATAGAATATTACGAGGTGTCCTTAGACGAAGTAGAAATAGTCGTTCAGTCTACGATAATGCCGAGGGGAAAGGGGAGATCCAAAGAACCGGTAACAAAGGAGACCTCGTCGAAGAAGAGAAGTATCATCACGATTAAAAACGACGACGTCACGTGTCTGGCACGAGCCATCGTGACGGCGGTGGCCAACAAACATAAAGACAAATGGACGAATTCCCAGCTTCGAAACGGTTTCAACGATAGTCGTAAATTACAAAGGGCCGAAGCGTTAAAACTTCACGAAGAAGCGGGCGTTCCCGTCCGGGATGACGGTTGTACCTTGGAAGACGCGAAAACGTTTGCCGATCACCTGGGAGTGCAGATCAACGTGGTGGACGGTGAACGGTTCAACGAGATCATCTATACGACCGAAGGAAGTGACGACGACGACGCGATCTATCTGTACAAGAATAAAAATCACTTCGATAGAGTATAATCCCGGCATGCGCGCCATCTCTAAATTATGTCTCAACTCTCTCTGGGGCAAGTTCGGTCAAAGGGTCAACATGAAACAGACCGAATACGTGAGCGAACCGGCACGTTTTTACAAACTGTTGTTGGACGACACGATAGACAATCTCAACATTCAGTTCATCAACGACGACATGGTCCAGATGACTTACGATCTCAAAGGGCAATTCGTCGATCAGTCCAAGAACGTCAAAAGACCCTACGGGTATTAAAAAATTTATTATTATTAATAAAATTTTTTAAACGACGACCAATAATTCTTCTCGGACGAACGTTCTCTGAGGCGCCGGTTCCTTGAGCTGATACAGGTCGATGCCTTGCATTCTGAAATGCCTGTCTATGTCGTGTTTGTCGACGCTCCAGATGGGATCGGTGGCCCTCCTGCGCCCGCCGCCTTCCAATTCGCCCGGTTGATATAGATATCTTACTTTCGCAAAGGGACTGATGGACGGTTGTACTTTATCGACGGGTTCTACCTTTTTGGGCGGATCGGTCTCTTCGTTGATCGTTTTGACGACTTCCGGCAATTGTTTCGCCCATTCTCTGTTTCTGTCTTTGGTTTTCATCTCTTGATCGTATTGATAGCTAAACAACTGTTCGCCCAACGTTCTATTAAATCGTTCGACGATGGCTTGGTCGCGGTGAAGGTCGACCCGTCCCCTTTTTATTCTAGCTCCGTGTCGGGTCATGAGTTTGGTGACGGCGCCCATGAATTCGCGGCCGGGGTCGACTTGTAATAATTTGGGAAACGTCAGACGCCGTTCGTAGATCTTTTCGAAAGCGTCTGCCACCTCTCGACTGTCTTTGGTCGTCAGCGGTTCCGCTTCTTTGTAGCGCGTGCCCACGTCGACCAACGTCAGCGCGTATTTGTACGTTTTCCCGTCCACCTTGTCGTGCGGTAAAAACAACAGGTCGGCCTGGTGAGTGTCGTTTTCTTTTTCGCGTCTTCGAATCGAGGTCTCACGATCTTCTTGGGAGCCGGTAGGTAGATTTGCCACACGTCTTGTTTTTTCAGGAATTCCAACGCTTCCTTCTCGCTGACTTTGGCCGCTTTGGCCAATTTCCCGATGGCGGCCTTTCCCTTCCAATAGTGTTTGTGATAGATCTCTTCCATGTTTTTTACTTTAGGCGACGTATTTTTTAACGCCGAAGAACACGAGTCCCGTTCCCACGATCACGAAGAGGAGTTCCTTGTCTTTTTGTTCTTCCGAGGGTTGATAGAAATCGCTCAACTTCGGTTCGGGCGGTAACACCGCTTCTTCCGTCATCTGCGAGTAGAGTCGCATGGCGGCATCCACTTCTTTGTAGGTGTACAGGGAATGTCCTTCTTTCCTGAGTCTTTCGTTGAGAAAATCTAATCGCTTCGTGCGTTCGTGATTCCACCGATCTCTAGCCGCGGTCAGTTTTTCCATCGCTTCGTCGTGCCTCTTCTGTTCTTCGTGATTCGAGAATAGAAATTGTGATCCCGAGAAGGCGAGAGCATTGACTGCCGCGCCTCCTATCATCATCGCGATCGTTGCCATTTTTTTTAAATAGAATTTTTTTAGTTTATTTCATGATATCGGCGGGGATGATACCCTTCTTGACCAGCATGTCTTTGGTGTACTCGGCCAAAACGTAGTCGACGAAGACCATCCCGAGATCCTTTAGATCTAGATCCAGTTTGGGCGCGGCCGTCTTGAAGAACTTCTTGGAAACTTGTGCGTACAACGTGGCGATTCCCGTCACGACGGCCGCGTGATATGCGGTGTTGACCAAATCCTTTTCACTCATTTTTTTATATGAAAAGGATTATTATTTATCGGATTTTACCGTCTCCGTCGTGTCGTTGTTCGTGTTGTAGAGTTCGTCGCAGTAAGTGTTCATCCTGAAGAGCATGGGTTGGTTGTCGTCCTCGTCGTCCACCTTAAAGTCGCCCGACGCCATAAACATCGACGTGTCCATGAACGTTCTCAGTGTCACGTTATACATTTTTATAGTGAAAAGATTTTTATTTAATACATTTCGTGGGGATTGGATTTGGAGACTTCTTCTTCTTTAGGTTCTGGAAGAGGAGGAGGTGTCGGCTGCGGTTGGATTTTCCTGTACAACACCACCGCCACTCCGACGGCCGCGAGTCCGCCGCCGACCGCTAGCCATTTCCAGCTATCCTGGCCATTAGCATTGCCATTAGCATTGCTATCCTGGCCATTAGCATTGCCATTAGCATTGCCATCCTGGCCATTAGCATTGCCATCCTGGCCATTAGCATTGCTGTCCTGACTTTTTCGACTCCACCTCTTTTGCGCTCCCTTCTTCCCCGCTTCTTGACGTTTCGGATTCTTTTTCGTTAGGAGTTCTTCCGGATTCATCGCCTTTTTCTATTCCCTCCGATTTTTTAAATCCCGTTATATAGCGACTGGACGTGGCGGCGAGACTGGGTGTATAGCGTGATGACGGAATTGGCGATCGATTTACTCATGCGCATGCCGAGTCGCGCGTTGAGTAGACGATTTAGATTGTCCAGTTCCTTGTCGTTCATCTTGTTCAGGTCGGTGACGGTCACGTCTTTTCCCAGGAAGTGACGCGCTCGTCCCGATCCGACGATGGTCGATAACCTATCTTTGAGCGAGTCGTCTACCGTCGTCGTCGTCTCGGAGGCGGTAGCGACGTTCGTTAGTATCTCGTCCACGTTCATCTCTTTTTTTTATACATTTTATTTATATTTTGTAAAAAACGTTACGTTTTTACAAAAATACTGTCATTTTAATTTATTTATTCCGTGTCGGACTCCAAGTCCAAGTCTTCTACGCAGTCGGCCAAATCCGGTAGAGGAGGAACGTCGATCGTTTTGACGATGACGACCTGGTGTAAGAGAGTTTGCAAGGATACGGTCGATTCTTTGTTGGCGATGTAAAACGTTGTCTACGCGTAAAAGAACCGATGGCCAGACATCGTTTTTTCTCGTATTGGTGAAGATCGACTTCGACGAGCGGATGTTTATCTTTCGGATCGTCGGCCGTTCTCTTTCTATAAAAAAGTAGGCTTGTCTCTGTCCCCTGTTTAACTTTCGAGTAGATCACTTTGTCACCGTTCTGATCCGTTTTTCACGAGGACTATATCGTTGACATCCACGGGTGTTTTTCTACCTTTTTCTTTCAGTGTTTTTGCGAGTTTTTCTATGGATTCCCTCAAGAACGCCTCGATCTTTTCCAACATGGTGGCTTAAATTGTTCACGTCAAAGTTCTCGACTGTCACGAATGCCATGTTTTTTTTAATAACGTATAAATTTTCTTTATGCCATTTTCAAATTTTTTGGAAAGAGAGAGGCATCGACACGATGAAGTATTGCACCTCTTGCCGAAGATGGATGGCCGATAGTACAGAAATTTACTCTCGGCCAGTTTGACGATTTTGAGATGTTTCTCCGATTTCTTCAGCAACACACGCCGGATGCCCTTCAAGACCAGTCCCACGGAGCCCACGGTGACGGCCACGATCTGTAAGGGTAATCCCACGATGGGGAGGGCGAATCCCAACCCTCCGCACACTACACTCCCCGTGATCAATGCTCCATCTACCCCGTCCGCGGTGTTGATTAACCGTTTGTACTTCTTGTGCACGCTCTTCCGCGTCTCGATCTCTCGTCTGAACGTCTGCTCGCAATACCTCTTTGTTGTTGTTACTCATCTTTTGTTTTTAATTTTTAAAAGTTTTTTTATACGTCGAGAACGACGACGCCGTTGACGGAGCCCGATTTCGATCCTTTGTTCACGGCGAAGTTGAGGACGTCGCCCGCCGTCACTCGTCTTCCGTTTTTATTCACTTCGAATTGGAAGGTGTTCATGATGCGACGGTTTTTGACCAACGCGGTGATCTCCTCTTTGGCGTCGTTGAGGTCTTTGAAGAGTCTCTCGTTCAGGTCCTCCACCAGTTCTTCCCTTTCCACGTCTTCCCAATAGAATCCCGATCTAGACATTTTCCTTTTTTATTTTTAGAATTTCTTAAATTCCAATAGAACGTGAACGGATTGACCGTGATTGTCGATGGGTTTGCCTTTCTCGTCCTTGAGACGTATCGTCACTTCCGAGATGCGATCCCCGTCTCAAAGACAGGAACACGGGCTTTGACTATATCTTTTTCGTACAACTCGGAAAATTTCACGTTGGGACAGAAAGGTTGATGCTGTTGCTCGGGACGATGGTGCCGTGGAGATACGCGTTCTCGTCGATGCCTAGAATCTTGCCGAGTTCCGGCGGAAGCACCACCGCCGTGCTGCCCGACCCGTCGATTCTCACCCTCATGGTGGTCTTGTCCAGGAACACCTTGTCGAAGTATTTCGCGAGAATTCGTCGTAGGTCGGTGAAGGTGTACGACCCGGCGTGCACGTTTTGGACTTTGGGTCTGTCACCCCTTTTGGCGTAGCGTATCTCCACGTCTTTCTTGACGTTGTACAACCCGTTGTAAAGACGGACGGACTTGGCGCTCACGCACCACCCGCCGTTCGCGTTGTCGATGTAAGTTTGACGGGTTTTTCGATATCCGTCACGAGATAGAACATGTTGTTTTTAATATTAATAAATCTTAAACTTAAAAAAGAGAATGAACGTCTACGAGTATAGAGAGAATCTAGATCTGTCGTCGTTCGACGTCTACGTCAACGAAGAAGAAAAGTTTCGCGCGTCGTTCGAGAACATCTTCGTCAAGTACGACAACCCGGACGTCTTCGAGGACGGCACGTCGAAGTACTACACCATGCTGGAGCGGTGGTACCGGCATCCCATCGAGGGATTCTGGCAGAACCAGCTGAATTTCGCGGTGTGGTGCGCCACGACCGGATGCGGTGTGACGCTGGACATGGGAAACGACCACCTGTCCAAGTCGTTCTTCCGGTTCCACATCTATTATCAGATCAGAAGGATCAGGAGATCGCCGCCCCCTTACCCAGCGACGCCGACTTCGAGCACTTCACGAACAACGTCGACTCTGTCGCGAATTCGGGGTGCCAGTCGACGCGGACTGGAAGATCAAGGGGACTACCATCTTCGGGAAATATAACACGAAGTGGTCCACCTTCATCGCGAACCGACCGGAGGGCTTCAAACGCCGGTGCCACGTCGCTGGACGCCCAGAAACAGTTCCTGGTCAACGTCGAGGACGCCATCAACCGACCGCTCGACCTACCCGCCGACATCTCGCGCTACGAAGACTGTCTGAAGTACGCCAATTCCAAACTGGACTACGTCGTCCATCCGGGGCTGTACATGCTAAAGATCGGCAAGAACATTGCGTCGACCTCAACGCCAAGACGTTCGCGAAGATTCAGATCGAATCACCACCACGAGTTAAACCTCCGTCACCGCACTATCGTTACTTTCTTTTCTGGTCTTCGTCGAGTTTCGTTAACAACCAGCCGACGACAATCATGCCCAAGACCCACAGATGCTCGCCCAACCACATCGCCGTCTTGCCGAGCGTCGACAGGATCCAGGACACGACGGCGCCCAAGATGCCCGGCAACGCTTCGCCCAATTTACCGGCCAGTTTTACCGATCGCGTCCAGTTGTTTCTTGATCCATTCCTTCGCTCCTCCACCGTCCGTGTGGGGAGGTTTAGGAGGTGGTGCGGGCGGTGGCGTGCTCGTCCCCGGAAGGAGCAATTCGACCAAGAAACCTATCGTCATGCCGATCGCCGTCAGGACGCTGAAGATGGTGATACCCTGTTCTCTGAAGACGGTGAGTTGCGAACACACCGTCCAATTCACCTCGCGTCTTGTCGATTTCCCTCTCGATACGTTCCCGGTCGTCGGGATTCTGGGCGAGGTCTTCCCGCCACTGCGACAACGTGCGTTCCAACGCCACTCTCTTGGCTTCTTGGACGCGCAACGAACCACGAATGGTTTGCAGACTCTTATTTAAACCCAACAGTTCTCTCATTGGTAATTGTAATTTCTCACCGCCTTCTTTCACCACGTTTTGCTCGCGTTTCGTCACTATCAAGTTTACCCATTTCTAAGTTAATTCATCGGCCTCATTTAGTACTTTATGGAGTTGTTGTACATGAAGTTCCTCCACCATACCCAATGACCTAACAAAATTAATACCATGATCATTCTGTAAAGTGCTTGCGGCTAAAAAACCTCTTCTACCTTTATACGTTAATCTTATCCATTCCGCACCCCATTTAATCCATAACACACCTTGTTTCGATGCTTTAAATTCGTAAGGCAAAGTTTCGGAATGAGGACTTTTGGCTTCTTTCCATGCCGTCACTAATTCCTCAGTATCTTCTTCAGACGCTAAGTCATTAGCCTCTAGTCCTGGAGGCAAGTCTTCTCCACTAGCCCAGCCAGGAGCTTTCGCATTATCGATGAAAGAAGACTCCGTAGTTTTTCCAGGGTCATCGACTGTATTCGAAGGATTATCATCATCGTACGTCGGATTATCTAATGTATATGGATCGTCCATTTTTATAAAACGCTTTAAAATTTTTTATTACGTAATAGAAAAAGATTATGAATTACGGACACCTTCTCGATCCTAATAGGAAATTGCGCACACCCTTCGGCGTGAAGGGCAAACGCCAAACGGTAACAGTGTCCCACAATCCTTCGACCATCGAAGAAAACCAAGAGTTGACGGTTCGTTTTCCCAATTTGAGCGAGAACGACGTACCGCGAAACTCATCTCTCCAAAACGGTGTTTATAATAATCTGGGACGTACTTTCATTCAGAGCATCGACGATGCCGATAAATTCTTCGTCTACAACGATCTTTGGAAGACGGAACGACGTAACATGGTCTATCAGGGAATACAGAGCGACGATCTCAACAAACTGAGAGCAAAACCCATCAACTATGCATTGCCTCTCGATAGTAACGAATACTACGAGATCGGTGCGGCGTTCGGGAATCGCTTTTGCATTCCCCTGGACTTCGAAATCTTGGAGACAAGCGAACCCTTTTATCAAGAAGATCGATTGGAATACATGTTGAAGTTCAACGATGCCATACACGTCGTCTCGACGGACCCCGACGATGACGGTAAAGCGATATAAGTTATAAGGTCACTAACATCGCGTTGGAGTTCAAGAAAATCACCGACCCCTATACAGACAGAGGTACGCGGGTCAGCACGTCTATTACTTCAACCAAATATTGCGCTATCATGTCAATTATCAGATCAACACTCCCGCACACTACATACCAATGTGGAAACGACCATCGAGGGTTGTTCACGGCAGGCATGAGACCGCATCATCCCTGATCGAGCTGAGCGAAGTAACCATTTCGGTCTCTGGCTGGACTTGAGAACGACACCCGAAAACCACCTCCACGGCACGGGTCGCAAGCTTCAGAACATCAGCGAAGGCATCGAGAGAACGCCAGAAACCGATACCAATCCCTTGGACATCTTCGTCGTCAAGGACGGACAGATCAACATGTTGGACGGTCGTTTCAAGAGCGTCGTCTCTTAAGAAAAATTCCCAGGTTCATGCGAGAAGCACACGCCGCCATGTCGTGGGGGCCACGGGCTGCGGGAAGACGGAATTCGTTCTCGATCTGCTGGAAAGACGAATACAGAGACGTCTTCGATTTTCCTGTGCCCTTCCATCGACCATACAAATCGAGAAAATGGATCTCAAACACCCCAAAGACGTCATCGTCAATCCCGTCTCCAAGCGGCTTGCTGCAAGTTTTTTACGAAGTTAGTACGTCATCGACGACTGCTCGGCCACGAAACAGATCAAGAAGAAAGCCGATGCCCTGTCCATGCTGGCGTTTTCGGGACGACACGCCAATCAATCCGTCTGGATCCTGTCGCAACGTTACAACAGCGCATCCAAAGACTAGATCCCAGATCAAGTGTGTGGTGCTCTTCTTCACCAAAGACAAATCAGTTACAACGAATGTCTGGAGAGAACTCGTTTCAAACACGACCTGTCGCAACGATACTTCTTGCGGATGTTGGTCGAATGAACGAGTTTAATATAAATTATTCGGGGGTCATGCACTAGATGTACCCAATTCACTTCGGGGTCCCAAAGCGACTAGGTGATATTCAAGCCTTTTCTTTTCCCAATCGACGGCGGGATCCCACGGTTCGTTTATGTAAAATTCGTACAATATTTAATTGCCATTCCACGTTGGGATCCCAATTTTCTCCAGCCTCAACGAACAAAGTAATCTTTATTAAACCAATTCACCGTAATCCCAGGGTTTGTAACGGTGAGATTCGTTAAACTATACCAATCCTTAACATTTTCTTTGTGATAAGAAGGGTCTTTTAACGGATCGATGAGCGACGATCTCCGACGCCAATCGTATCGCGGGTTGATTATTTCCGAATAAACGAATAGTTCAAAACTCATGTCCTTTTTTTAATAACTTCAGTTTTCTTAACGCCTTTTAAATATATACCGTTGGAGCACCTACCGGGACACACTGTTTTACCTGGCGAGCACGGGAGCGTCGTCTATAGGCACAGATAGTGTATTTTTATATCCACGATTATAACAAACGCAAAACACGTAATTTCGACACGTACAGTTCTTGAAAAAGGAGAGCTGAAGTGTAGTACATATAACTGAGCAATGAAATTACAAAATAATTTTACTTTGAGTTTAAAAACATCTTAGTTGGCGTATGGTTATTTAATTTGACTCTAGTTACATAATCTGCACTGAAATAGAAACCATTTTACAGCGGAAAAAAAAACAATACACTGGCCATTGCTACTCAGAATTTGACATTTTGTAAAATATTTGTTAAAATAAATCAATCACAGATAACATTAGAGATAACGCATGTTAGACAAAGAGATAACGCATGTTACACAAATCAGAAAATGCTGTGTGTGTAAACCAACCCACAAATATCAATAACTCACAGCGCAGAGTAAAAAAAACAAATAATCACTGGGCGGTTTCCCGCTGGTCTCTCTCGTTTCCAGAACTCCAGCTTACTTTGTCAATTTTGACCAACGCAAAACACTAAAGTTGAAACTTCTATTAAATGCATCTACAATTGGGAGAATAAAAAAATCTGTCATAATGCAACCCTTGTAACCTTTTTACACTATCATTCTTAACAACTTCAGTACTTTATATTCATTATCAGAATTCTTGTTTACCAAAACATTAGAGATTTTAACATGCATTCAATTTGCTGCTGAATTTGTAAAGGTGTTGACAAGTTTGTTTACCAAAACAGAGAATAACGCTAAATATTATGCTTACAAATTAACTTTGTCAACATATTTACTTGACCGAATTAAAATCATGTAATTTTAGCTGCCCGTGTGTATATAATTTCCTAAAAGATTTATCTCCCGTACCTCATATTGTTACATGTGTAATCAAGGTAGACCTATAGCTATGAAAGTACTACATCAAATACAACACATGTATTGACAGAAACTGTTTATTCTTCTAATATTTACTAAACCCCTAGTTATCTCATCAACCCTGAGAAAATAATGGACTCTTCTGTAAGTCAATAACATAGACCAGTTCAAATGTGTCTTATGGGGTGAATGAGTATACGTTTGTATATCGCCGTACTTGACACAGAACATATTACTTACACACAAGAAAACTTCACAGAGACGTCGAGTTCACTTTATGGTTTAATTTATGACTGCCGAATAAAAGGCAGTTGATATTTAATTATATTGACTTGGATCATATCTCGCTTTAAACTGTTAAAGGCACTAATATACCTGCACTACACGTTAATGTTGTGGTCGAGATTCCGAATCACAAGTTTTGTCAATATACATGCGGGATACGCATAGTATAGATGTATCCCGTATAACTATATATATATAGAGATACCTCCCGCATTGTCGGCGGATTTACTTAGTTTTCCACAGGGACATGACTATTGCAGAATGAAGAACCGGAGACGTTGACTTTCCGTAAGTAAGCATTAGTGTTTATGTACTGGTGATGATATCAGGTGAGCCGACACGTTATGAGGCACGTGTGTTAATGGTGTGCAGACATAAATTGAGACGAGAAAAGCGCTAAAGAAAATAAATAATGTTTTACAATAGATCGGTTGAATGACTAGATCTCTTCAGATTATAACTTCTCACTCTTAAAATGCAGTCATTCGTCCGTGATAATTCTCTGTATTTATTGTTATATATTTAACATGATACCCTGAGGGCGCTTCATTTCAAAACGTGTACTATGTTTTGATGTCAACAATCTGAAGTAAAACAAAACCGAGCGAGACAGTAAAACAGAATTAGAAATAGTGATAGTAAGTGCATGCTATGAGTGGAGTGAGTTACAGCAAGTTAAACGGGAAATACCCTAACCAGGAGCCGGCCTGGTTCAGTCGGTAGCGCGCTCGACTCTTGATCCTGAGGTCGTGAGTTCGAGGTCAGCCGATGGCAGGTTGGTTTCCTGTCCTTCGGATGAGACAGTAAAACTGTAGGTCCCGTGTTGCAGTCGCTGTCGGCACGTTAAATAACCCTCACTGCTGAATGGCCGTAAGTGCCGAGCATAGGCCAAAATTCGAAGCCTTCATCGGCATATGTTGACGTCTCAATATGAGTGAAAGATTCTTGAGTGGGACGTTAAACAACAATAAACAAACAAACCCTAACCAGTGTAACCCGTAAGAATACCCGTACTTTTAACCTCCTATCAGGATGGGGTACCCGTACTATCGTTTCTAAGGTATTTGATGGGTACCCATACTCTTAACCCGTTATCAGGGCAAACCCGAACTATCGTCATCAAGGTACAAGATGTGTACCCAGTCTTAACTTGTTATCAGTGGGGTACCCTTACTATCGTCAGTTAGGTATACGATGGGTATTCATACCAGTGAGTCGTTATTAGAGGCGTGTTCATACCTATGTATCCCTCTCTGAGGTGATTCATTGTCTGACCTCTCAGTATATCAGTGTGATATTATCGACGCTCTCTCTCTCTCTCTCTCTCTCTCTCTGTTGCTTAAGATATCAAGATAAATCAAATATCGACCTGACGCGACAAAGGGAGATTCAATATACGTTGCCCTTGTTTATTTAGCTTTACACGGGGGATATATCAACTCAACATGTACAGAGCTAACAAATGATGCCATAAATTTAAAGATAAAAACCAAACGACAGATAGACAAACGTAGGTCACTTGAACGTACAGATACTGACACACGTGTAGGTCACTCAAACGTACAGAGACAGACACTCGTGTTGGTAACTTGAACGTACAGGTACACAGACACTGAAAATCACAAAACACACAGATAGACTTGTAGGTCACGTAAAAGTACAGAGACAGACACACGTGTAGGTCACTCAAACGTACAGAGACAGACACACGTGTAGGTCACTTAAACGTACAGAGACAGACACACGTGTAGGTCACTTAAACGTACAGAGACAGACACACGCGTAGGTCACTCAAACGTACAGAGACAGACACACGTATAGGTCACTTCAACGCACAGAGACAGACACACGTGTAGGTAACTTCAACGCACAGAGACAGACACACGTGTAGTAGAGACAGACACACATGTAGGTAACTTCAACGCACAGAGACAAACACACGTGTAGTACAGACAGACACACGTGTAGGTAACTTCAACGCACAGAGAGACACACGTGTAGTAGAGACAGACACACGTGTAGGTAACTTCAACGCACAGAGACAGACACACGTGTAGTAGAGACAGACACACGTGTAGGTAACTTCAACGCACAGAGACAAACACGGAAAACCACATAAACACAAACACCTATGTAGGTCACTTTAACTCAGACAATTGCACAAACATCTTTTCGTAGAAATGATCAATGTACAGTCGTCATTTGGAGTAATTTCCTGTTCAACTTTCCGGAATTGTACCTTTAATTTCACACAAAAGTAGTATGTAAAACCTGTACTGGCTCACTTGTTTGTACGTTTATTTGTTTGTTGTTGTTTAACGTCTCACTCAAGAATATTTAACTCATATGGAGACGTCACCATATGCCGGTGAAGGGCTTCAAATTTTGGCCTATACTCGGCACTTACGGTCATTGAGCATTGAGGGTTCTTTAACGTGCCGACACCTACAGTGACACGGGACCTCGGTTTTTACTGTCTAATCCAAAGGACAGGAAACCTACCTGCCGCAGACCGGACTCGAACTCACGACCTCAGGATCAAGAGTCGAGGCCGACTCTACATGTGTAAAAATGATGAACTGTAGTCTAAATACTAGCTGTAAAAAAGGAAGTTGTATGGTTGATAATTAGGTAGAAAACCGCCCCTGCTGTCTTACCAGCGTTCATTAGATCAACAGAACTCTTTTGAATTTTGGCCTATCAGTGGCAGATATATATACAATGTGACGTAAACGTAAAGTTTTTATACATCCTGAAACTATACCCATTCACAATGAAATGACTTTTGTAATGCATCCTACTGAAACAAAAGAATAATAAGTCATTTTTAACTTCAGCCTGGTTGAAATTATATATCACTGTGTAAAACGCAACCAATGTGTTGTGGAATGTCACGCTTTCCGATTTGGATCCCCTCACGTAATAACATGTAAACATACACCGAACTTTTGTTGTCTATCAAAGTTTTATAGTTTCAATACTGAAGTAAGACACTTCGCTATGCGTGTCTATAAATAACCAGTACTGGGAATAAATGGGTTGAAGCCGCTGTGTGCAGGAGAATGACGTGTATATTTCGGGTGGAAATATAACTTCCTAAATAGTATCCAGTACTGTTGTGTGGATGAAGTGATTGTATACGACAAAATCTCTGGATTATTTCGAGAAGACAAGTATGTATACATATTTCACTTCGGCAGTATTTAAAATTTCTAACTCAAATAAAAGTCAATGTTTACACATTTCCTAAGTTAATGGTGGGATATGAATTTTACTATGTAAAGAAAAAAAGACCTACTAAGCCAGCACATTAAGATGCAATATGATTTTAACAAAGAATAAGGCTACGTGGCTGTAAGATATTATATTTCTTTTTGCTTTCTCAAGATTTAGGGAATCACTATAATGTCGGTTTATTTAAATACTGAGAATTTATAAATGACTTTACTGTATGCAATCATCAAGGGAATGCTTACAAGATCAAACACAATGGCTACAAATCACAAGTCTTGTTCTGGTTTACCTGTTCGGCATGAAAGAATATCTGAATTACTGACAGGTATGATATAATTTTCTGATGACTGTTATGTATGCTGGAACATGTTAGGTGTGTTAAAAAGAACATAATAAATACTTTATATGCTAGTAGTCAACATATGATGGTACAGTGGAAATCCGTACTTCTTATAATTTATATAAACCAATACAACTAGAAATATTGTAAACCATACCCAAGGCATAATTACAATCACTATTATTACTATCTGTGATACATTTATTCTAACTTAATATAAAACGTATAACAGATAAATACTACGCAAGCGCAATTTAGGTCGTTCATTTTCATTTTCTTCAAAATCTAAGATAGTCATATGTTTACAGTAGTTACTCTTAGACGGATTTTGCTATACATTTAAATTTATTATTTGGCCTTGTGTGATACCACTTTTCTTTAGAAAATATGCGTCTTTTATAAATTGGAGCTGAACTAAAGAAGTGTAATTGATAGAAACGATCGTTTTGAGCATTATAACTTCGTTCTTATGTTTATAATATTTAACAGGAATATACCGCGGTCAGCGCGGGTTCATGTCCCACTGGTACCTGCGCTGATTTTGTTAGAAGCTTTGCCAGTTTATTTGTGGTATCATTCCGGGTACATTGTAACCGGTTTCTCTCGTCCACAACTAAATCGAACCCATCATATGACTTAAAATTGTGCAGTGTGGCATAGAATGATATTGGAGCATTTAGTATTCTATCTTTGTCAAGGTAATTTCAATTCATAACATTTATCAGTGATTTAATATACTCAATACATCATAACTACAGATCTGTCATACACTCTCAGTTGAACATTTTATTTTTGATCTTTCCAAATATTAAATATCTTACCTGCCAGGTTTATTTGTATGCAGGTAAAATTCAATTTCTGACAAATAAGGTTAAACCATGAAGATAAATATCTTTCCTAAAGGCGATATATTATTTAAAGTCATGTACGCATAAACTACTGCTGTGTGTATCATAATACCTGTTTGCACATGTGAAAAAAATCGTATATATGTTGGTATGTCGTAAATACGTTGATTGATAAGAGGTCGAGGGTATATATGTATGTATGTGTGTATGTATGTATGTATGTATGTATGTATTTACATGTTTTGAACAGTTAACAATTTGACGCAGATGAATAATATATGCCGAAGTACGAATGTGTGATCAGTCTGAATTACAAAATCAGAAATGATGTATGTGAAATACGATTAATCATTAGAATGTACGTGTAATTGGTAAAAATGTCAGAGGTCAAATAATTATGTTTAAACTGTATACAGAAATGTGAACGAAGAGAAAAAAACATACAATATACGATGTTATCCTATGATAGTATGTCTCTCTGGATGTTTTATTTACTAACTAAACACACCCACATGTTGTTTATTGTTTACCCGGGATGCGTCTTATCTACAAACTGAACACACTCACATGTTCTTTACTGTTAACATGGAATGCGTCTTCTCTACTAACTAAACACAGCGACCTGTTGTTTACTCTTTACCTGGAACGCAACTTATCTACTGATTAAACACACCGACATGTAGTTTACTGTGTACCTAGGTCGTATTTTATGTACTAACTAAACACACCTCGACATGTTGTTTACTGTTTATTTGGGGCGCGTCTTATCTACTAACTAACCACACAGACATCTTGTTTACTGTTAAAGTGGAATGCGTCTTATCTACTAACTAAACACATCAACATGGTGTTTATTGTTTACTTGGGAAGCTTCTTGTCTACTAACTAAACACACCGACATGTTGTTCACTGTTTGCCTGAGATGCGTTTTTCCTACTAACTAAACACACCGGCGTGATGTTTACTTTTTACCTAGGACGCGTCTTATCTATTAACTAAACACACCCAAATGTTGTTCACTGTTTACCCGAGACATGTCTTATCTACTAACTAAACACACAGACACGTTGTTTAATGCCTAACATCGGACACATCTTATCTACTTACTAAACACACAGACACGTTGTTTAATGCCTAACATCGGACACATCTTACATAATTACTAAACGCACACTGTCTAAAATAAGACACATATTATCTACTTACTAAAGACATAGATCTGTTGTCTACTCTCTAACATAGGATACATCTGATCTAGTAACTAAACACATAGACCTGTTGTTTACTGTCTAACATAAGATACATTATATCTAATACTAAACCGCCATCTTGTTTAATATCTTACATATGACACATCTTATCTACTTACTAAAACATTGACCTGTTGTTTACTGTCTAACATAGGACATATCTTAACTACTGAGTAAACACACCGTCATCTTGTTTAATATCTTATATATGACACATCTTATCTACTTACTAAAACATTGACCTGTTGTTTACTGTCTAACATAAGACACATCATATCTACTAACTAAACATACCCCGACCTTTTGTTTACTATCTAACATTATACACACCTTATCTACTTACTCAACACATCGACCTTTTGTTTACTGTGTAACATTAGACACATCTTGCCTACTTAATAAAGACATAGACCTGTTGTTTTAATGTCTAACATAGGACACAACTTAAGATACCAACATCTTGTTAATTGTCTGACATATGAAACATCTAATTTACTTACTAAACTCACCAACATGTTGTTTACTTTCCAATATATGACACATCTTATCTAGTTAATAACACAAATCGACCAGTTGTTTACTGTTGTGCATAGAATACATCTTATCTGCTTACTAAACACACTGACATGTTGTTTAATGTCTAACATCGGACACATCTCACCTAATTACTTAACACACACTCTCTAAAATAAAACACATCTTTTCTACTTACTAGAGTCATAGACCTGTTGGGTGTCTACTGTCTAACATAGGATATATCTTATCTACTAACTGAACCCACCGCCATCTTGCTTACTGTCTTACATAGGACACATCTTATCTACTTACTTGACACACAGTCATCTTGCTTACTGTCTTACATAGGACACATCTTATCTAATATCTTAACACACCACCATCTTGCTTACTGTCTTACATAGGTCACATCTTATCTAATACCTTAACACACCGCCATCTTGCTTACTGTCTTACATAGGACACATCTTATCTATTACCTTAACACACCGCCATCTTGCTTACTGTCTTACATAGGACACATCTTATCTATTACCTTAACACACCGCCATCTTGCTTACTGTCTTACATAGGACACATCTTATCTAATACCTTAACACACCGCCATCTTGCTTACTGTCTTACATAGGACACATCTTATCTAATACCTTAACACACCGCCACCTTGTTAATTGTCTAACATATGACACATCTAATTTACTTAGTAAACACACCGACCTGTTGTTTACTGTCTAAGTTAGGACACATTTTATCTAGTAACTAAACACACCGACCTGTTGTTTACTGTCTAACATAAGATACATTATATCTTATGACTAAACACATCGATCTGTTGTTTATTGTCTAACATAGGTCACATTGTATCTACTTAGTAAACACACCGACATGTTGTTTAACGTCTAAGTTAAGACACATCTTATCTAGTAACTAAACACATCGACCTGTTGTTTACTGTCTAACATATGATACATTATATCTAATAACTAAACATATCACTCTGTTGTTTACAGTCTAACTTAGGACACATTTTATCTAGTAACTAAACACATCGACCTGTTGTTTACTGTCTAACTTAGGACACATTTTATCTACTTACTAAACACACCGACATATTGTTTAACGTCTAAGTTAGGACACATCTTATCTAGTAACTAAACACATCGACCTGTTGTTTACTGTCTGACATAAGATACATTATATCTAATAACTAAACACTTCAATTTTTACAGTCTAACATCTTATCTTATCTAGTAACTAAACACATCGACTTGATGTTTATTTACTAATCTAGGACACATTTTACTTACTTACTGAACACACCGATATATTGTTCAATGTCTAACATAGGATATATCTTATCTAGAAACTAAACATACCGAACTGTTCATTACTTTCTAACCTAGGACACATATCAGATACTAACTAAACACACCGACATGTTGTCTACTGTCTAACATAATACATATCTTATCTGCTAACTAAACACACTGACGTGTTTTTTACCGTCTAATACTGCCGCAGCACACCAAACTGTACTGTGTTTCAGTCGTGATAATAATAATAATAATAATAATAATAATAATAATAATAATAATGATAATAATATTTATGAAAACTAAAACAAAGATCTAGTCCTAGCACTACAGAGTAAGTCTAAAAACTTTACTCAACTTTGGCAATTCCGAAAATATAAATGGCTGAGCAGGTCATGGTGAAAATATTATAAGACTTGTCTTGTCTTGTTTTATAGTGTCAGACCCTATTATATATGTTTTACCTGGCATAAAATATCACCTCATTGCCCACAAAACACTATGAAGTTTGAAGATAGAGGAGGTTCGAGTCCCAATTATGTGAGAAAGTTTGCCAGTTTAATAGAGAAAGACGGATGGCCTCTTTCCGGATACATTGTAACCGGGTTCTCTCCTCCACCATTAAAAATTGACCGCCACCATACATCTGATATTTGCTGGGTGTGCCGTCAAACACAAAGGAAATAATAAATTTGATGAATTTGAATTATTACAACAATTGTTCGGTTACATGGTAGCGGTCAGTTTTGAAAGGTGGGGAGAGAACTCAGTTACATATACCCAGGAAGAGACCATCGACTTTCAGCAAGTAAACTGGCAAACTTCCTCACAAAATTAGCTTAAGTTCTAGAGGATCTCGAACCTGCATATAAATAAATAGTCTATACCTCGATGTATTATTTAAGGATTGTTTTTAATTTTTTGTACATCATCGGGGTATAAAAGCAATTGCTCATGAAAAAAATTCATTGTGCAGCACTTATTATTTATAGTATAATTTTGCAGTGAAACTGTAGTCCACTGGATACTAAATACATTCCAGAATACTGACTTTGCGGGGGGGGGGGGGGTTCATATGACGTAATAGCTCAACAGCTGTTTTGACATGAAAAGTATTTCTCTTTTCTGATAGCAAATACTAAATGAAATTAAGGTTTAATTTCTTTTTTTATATCATTTTCAACGAAACTAGTGATATGGATAATTTTGAATACTTATTTTCAGATTTAGTTCGCGATCATTAATATTCGACCATTTAGTACACAGGTTAAATGTGTCAGAAGAGAATAGCCCGAATGGGCCGTTTGCAAATGGCTGATAGGCTTACCATCATACCATGTGCGACTTGGATAGCAACAGGTGATCGTTGTTTACAAAACATTTCGTTTGAATTCTGATATTTTATCAGTGAAATATGCCACAGAAAGTTTGAGTGTGACTGCTAATATTCGTTCATGACAACTGGAGGTAGCCATTCTAATGTACTTGAGATTTTTACCAATCGCTGAATCAGCTGGGAAATGCCGTATCGGTGATGTTTTCGTAAGTATTTCAGTATACTGTATAGGCTAGCCCACTAGTAAATCCTTCAAATCAATTGAAACAAGACAAATGCAGATTATGTTGTGAAATAACAAACTTTTATGTGTCTGTTTAAAAGATAATTATCGACACCTTCGTTATGGAAAATCTGTGTAGGCCTATAAAGTATAATAGGTCCATATGACATGTTGTTATGTAGGTCAATTCAGACTTCAGTATTTACCAGCAGATCACATATTTCATAATGCGAACACGATAGGTCTAACTATATAATATAGAGTATCCCGTAAATTTACTGAGAAACCTATGAACACTGCTTATGCTCGGCATTAACATTACAGGCTGTGAAAAACAAGATGGACCTGGGAAGTAACCTAGCAATTACAGGATTTGAGGTGAAATCAGAGCCGATTTTACACGATGCGAGTGACGAATTGTTTCTGACAGGAGTATATGGTGACGACAAAGCAAGCTGATTATCAGAGATGCTTGACAGAACTGCACTAGACCTAACTCTCCTTTTTCTGTTCAACTTACAAGCATCGCAACTACGAAGTGAATTTTCATTTCTGTGACCTGTGTTTCTTTTCATAACATGACCTAGAACTATCGCAATATTGGCATGTACAGTGTGCTACAGATGCAGGCTAGTCTTGTGTTTTCGATTGCTTTCTGTGATTTGTGTTTGCTTTGTGGTATTGCATGGCTTTTAAGATTAGATAAAAATACGAAATGGATGCGTGTTATTTTATTCTTTGTTGATTCAATCATATGTTCAGAGAAGACTTGTTCAACAAATACATGGTCATGGAAAGGATTTCTAAAATGTTATGTATCCCCATGTCAAAAAGTAAAGCGGTTAAACGCTTGGGTCACGCGACGACCGACTTTTGTTATTGAAATATGAATACAGTCGTTCTATATACTTGCAATGAAGGAAATAACAGTCGGTATGTAAATATAACCCGTTAAACCACACAAGAACGTCTGCAAATTTAAAACACCAATGTATTCTGTTATGTTTGAAATTCATGTAAGGATAATGTACATTTAAAACTAAATTCAACACATTAATTGACTAGTTTTTACATGTTTATCACGCTTGAATAGATTTCCTTAACAATAACCAGTTTTACAGAGCGATGCAGGTACTGTACTTCCAATGCTTATATAAGAGTTGTCCATACCTTGTTGTTTTCCCGTGAATTGATACGTTATATAAAATGATAGAAGAAAAAAAAGAATGTATTGACAAGATTCATATTCATATATATCAACAATTTTTCGAACAACTCCTTTTAACAATAAGAGGTTATACCATTTCCTATGCAACATATAAAAAGAACATAACTGATAATAAGATTTTAAAATTAGAAAAAGAAATTGAGAAACAACATGAAAACCCTGAAAACCCAGAACTTGAAGAATGTAAGCTTAGGTTACAAAATCTTAGACAGGAAAAGATGAAAGGGATTTTACTTAGATCTAGAATTAGATGGATTGAATGTGGGGAAAACCAACAGAATATTTCTGTGCTCTCGAAAAAAGAAATTATGTAAAAAAAACTATAAACATCATAGAAAATGATAAAGGTAATCTTATTCAAGACCAAAAAGCTATTCTAAATGAAATCCATAACTTTACTTTAATCTCTATAAATCTCGAGATGATACACTTGATGATGTTAATTTAGAAAATATTTTAAAATTTGATGAAATACCAAAACTCAAAAAAACAACAGCTCAAAGCTTAGAGGGTTTAATAACAATATCTGAGGCAGCAAAAATTTTAAGGAACATGCAAAATAATAAGAGCCCAGGATCAGATGGATTCCCTTGTGAGTTCTACAAATTTTTTTTGGAAAGATATTGGAGCATTTTTAGTAAGATCTCTAAATTTCGGTTTTTACATAGAACAATTATCAATAACACAGAGACAAGGGATTATAACAATACTACCCAAGCCCAATAAACCCCGCACTAATCTAAAGAACTGGAGGCCTATTTCTCTTTTGAACGTATCATATAAGATTCTTTCTGGATGTATAGGAAATAGATTAAAATATATATTGCCAAAACTCATACATGAGGATCAAAAAGGATTTCTAGCGGGTAGATTCATAGGGGAGAACACTCGTCTTACTTATGATTTACTACATACTGCAAAAGAAAATAATATCCCAGGAATGCTTTTAGTTATTGATTTTGAAAAAGCTTTTGATTCCATTTCCTGGAAATATATTATGAAGGTTTTAAAATTTTTTAATTTTGGACATGATTTTATGAAATGGATTCACATAATGAATAATAATATTTCATTATGCGTAATTCAAAATGGAAATTTCTCAAAATTCTTTCAAATTGGGAGGGGCTGTAGGCAAGGCGATCCTATTTCGCCATATATATTTAACCTCTGTGTGGAGATTCTAGGACTATTGATCCGTCAGGATAAAAATATTAAAGGTATAAATGTTAAAAAAACTGAATACTGTTTATTGTAATATGCTGATGACACCTCTATTTTCTTAGATGGGACAGAAAAAAGCCTTAAAAGTACCTTAGATCTATTATACCAATTTGCCAAATTCTCTGGATTAAAGCCCAATATTGAAAAAACGAAAGCAGTATGGATTGGTGCTAAAACGGGAGAATTACAAGTTTTATGTCCAGAATATAATTTAAATTGGACAACAGAAAAATTTAATATTCTCGGTATTAACTTTAAAGCCAATGTTGAAAATATTTTGAATGATAACTACTCTAGTAAAATTAAAAATATTGAACACGAAATATTATCTTGGTCAAAAAGGGACATAACTCCTATTGGAAAAATTACTGTTGTTAAAAGTATACTCCTACCTAAACTCACTCACTTATTCACTTCACTTCCAAGTCCTGACAAAAACATTGTAAACCAAATTCAAAATACTCTATTTAAATTTGTGTGGGATAATAAAAGAGACACAGAATCAAACGAAAACAACTAATTCAGGATTACATGGATGGGGGATGCAAAATGACCCACATAGAAACTTTCATAAAAGGTCTAAAACTATCTTGGTTTAGAAAATTTTTTAATGACATACAATCAAAAAAATGGGTTAGGCTCTTTTTGGATGCTACAAATATTGAAATAGATAAATTATTAAAAATTGGTGGAACTTATGAACAAAAGATAATCAAAAATATAAAAAATCCATTTTGGAAGGAAACACTTAGCTATTTATCAAAATTAAAAATGTTGGAAAACATTTCAGATCCGTCAGAAGTTCTGAATACACCAATATGGTGTAACCCCCATATAAAAATTGGAAGATCTGAAGTCTTTTATAAGTCTTGGTATGAGAAAGGAATTATTAATATTGGGGACCTTTTAAATCAAGATGGAGAATTTTATTCTTTCGAACAATTTAAAGTAACCTATAACCTGCAATGTCCTTTCACAACATTTTTAGGCATTAAACAAGCAATACAAGCTGAATGGCCAGCAATTTTTCAATACCCCTATCCAAGAAAAACTCTGGGCCCAGAAAGACCCAATCATATTAAAATTTTGTGTAAAAATAAAAAAGGCACCAAAGCTATTTACAACTTCTTTATTCACAATTACATATACACTGAAAATAACAACTGTCAATCAAAGTGGGAGAACATATTACAACAAAATATAGAGTGGAAAAAAAAAATTTAAATATTTTTAAAATAACAATAGATTCCAAATTAATATGGTTTCAATACAGAGTGGTACAGCGCATTATTGCTACTAATAAACTTTTATTTCATATGAATATTAGAGAAGATGCACTATGTTCTTTTTGTAAAATATATCAAGAAACCATTACACATCATCTATTTTTTGAATGTGATAAGATCAGAAACTTGTGGAGAAAGTTAGAATTCTGGATAAATGAGAATAACACCTATAGCTTTAATTTCAATCTTTTAAATATACTCTTTCTGTTTGATGGATATAAGCACAAAGCAATTAATATTTGTATTATTTTAATCAAAAGATATATCTATAAATGTAGAATCTCAAAAACAGTAGTTGTTTTTGATGATTGTAAAAAATATATTCAGGACTATTATGTCACGGAAAAACTAAGGTACAGTATTAAGGGTGAACATGACAAATTTACTGAAACATGGCAAGTTATGCATAACAAACTATCTGTTTAAAAAATATGACAAGGTTATTATTATTTTATTGTATATCTGTAAAACTTCAAAGTATTTAATATCATAACAGAAGAATGTAGGTGAAATTAATAAATTATAATACAAAGGTTCGATGACGTGAGGTAGTTAGGTATTTTGTCTATTTGAGTATAATCGGTATACATGTATATGGGAGTGTATGTAAATGTATGTATATGTATAGTAAATTCTTATCTATGTAAGTATGCAAGTATGATTGTACAGGAGTATGAATACATTGTATATGTTAAGGTACACACATTGCACAGTTTAAATAATATGTTATCTTAGAATAATATTTATGTGTGTGTGTAATATGCCTGTGCTTGTGCATATGTGTATATTCATGTGCATTCATCTCCAAGTAATTGGTATACATGTTTATGGATGTGTATATAAATGTATGTATATGTATCTAGGTGAATACTTATATATTTATGTAAGTATAGAATTATGATTAAACAGGAGTATGAATGCATAGCATATGTTCAGGTATACAGGTTTCACAGTTTTAGTAAAATGTTGTCATAAAATAATATTTTGGTGTATACAATATACCTGTGCATATACAGGTGTGTATACACAAGATTTATTCTTAGGAATGAAACTTGTCTATATCACAGATAATTAGTATTACCTGGAAATAGTACAAATATTCGATATATATTACTAATCAATAATGTACATGTATGTGTAAAATCTGAAATAAAACTAAAATAAATTCATAAATTTTATACATACATAAAAATCTTTAAAGATAGGGAACTGAAAATTACAATGTTATGTACATGTATAAATAAAATCCTTGAGGGATAAGCTGAGAGCAAAATCTGTTTACGTTTGAATATGTACGTATCATATTGTGAAAAAAATGTGAACATTTAAGTTGGACACAGTGTACTCATACATTGTATGTGTTTAGTGTATATGTATGTTCTTGTCTTTTTGGACCTTGCAGGGAGCCTGGACCTGTGAGGGTATATGTAACAGGCTCGTTAATAAACATTTAAAAAAAAAAAAAAAAAAAAGATTCATATTGTGTACGTATTCACTCCAACTCATCGCCTATTCAAATATGACGATTTCATATGCCTTTATGTAAAGGTTATCAGTTGAAAGCTTTGTTGCATTGATTTACAGTTAGGTAAATAATCAATTCTAGAAAGTTAAACATAATCTACATTTTCACGTATCTCCCCCAAAAGCAAACATCATTATCATTGATATCATGTTGCATAGATAAATAAAATACTCTGACATATTTCGTTACCTTACGTAACAATTATTTTCTGAATAGAATACATTCCATTCCTCTCTCTTTAAAAGAGAGATGATATGTCATTTATTTTCTTACAAAGTGTATTTTTTCCAAAATATTAACTTCTTGTTAAACATAAAGATATACATACTAGTAGGCGTAAAACCTCTTAAATTTCTATATGTTTTGTGTAAATTGGCCGAGAAACTCAGTTTAACAATTATTAGTTTGCAAATGATTAATTCAACCTAACTATTTGTATATACATACGGCAATGAACCCATATAAAATAGAAATCACAGATACCAAAGTATTAATCTTCAGGATGTGCAGGATACAATATACAAATTTGTTATATGTTGGACAAACAGGAACCATTAGAAATCCAGAGGCAGGTTCGGGTGTAATGGTTGCGTCAGCATACCTTGTTTAGCGGTCACATCCGCAATTTTCACAAATTCGTAAAAATAGTAGTAAAAACGGAATTGCCCCTTTAAGTTATACATCAATCATACAGCTTTGTATGTCGATTTCTTTGGATAAGAATTATTGTGTGTGTGTGTGTGTGTGTGTGTGTGTGTTTGTGTGTGTGTGTGTGTGTGTATGTGTGTGTGAAATTAACGATTAAACAATGTCATATTATTCTGAACGAATATTGTGCCTTACCTCTTTTAATATTATTATATATACAAATTCGGGCCCAAGCGCCAAACTCGGGCAGACAGACGTTCTATTTATTTTACAATGCATTTGAGTCGGAATGAAAGCATACAAAATTTGTTCTGCAGCTGAGAATTTGAAAATTGATTTCATTCATTTAAAAGACCTGAAAAGGATTGTTAACCTGAAGAATACAAACACAGTTTTGAGTTCCATTCCAGTTTGTTTTTCATTTCAAATATTATGTTCTGAAATTGAATGAAAATAGATTTTAATTTTTCTTTTCTCGACAGTCAAATCCCAAAAATTTACAAACAACAACCCATCCCCCCCAAAATAACAAGTTTGAGTAAAACCATTTTTTGAATTTGGTGACGTTGTCCTAGTAACCACATTGCAGTCTCATCCCATTGTTTTGTGAAAGATCTAGACCTTTACTACAATATAGTTTATACATTTGTGTCATTACAAAAAAGTCAAAAATAAGTTAATTTTCCATTTTTTCGATATTTTACAGGAAATGAGTATAGAATTCTCAGACGTCAGTGGTGAAAATATACAGATTTTGGAAGAGAGAACTTTGGCGCGATGGAGTATATCATACTCTGGCGGATATGTGTTTACAGAGCGCCAGCTGTCGGTAGATGATTGCATCAGTGTACAGTTAGACGGGAGTGGTCATATTTCCCTTGGGATGATGAACAGAGATCCTAAAAATATAAGGGATTTCCGGGAACTAGACAAAAATAATATTGTAAAACAAGTAACCGATTTACGTGTACATAGACGTTCTTGTGACGTCAGTGTTACACAGAAAATCGAAGACGGAAACAGAAAAACTACCTTTGAGTATTCTGGGCAACGTATAGTTGTTAAGTGCAGTAAAAATGAAGCAGTATGGCTGGTTTTTTGTCTCCGCTTTGGAAATGTGACGGCAAAAATTGGCAAGTTTAATATCTGAAATTCTCTCTCTCTCTCTATATCTCTCTCCATAATTTAAGGAATGGCTAATACTTTTTGTGTTTATTGAAACATAACATTGTTGGTTTCATCTCCATATCTAACACGTGTCCTGTTTTGTAGTCTGTTTATATCATGTGCATAATTGTCTTTTAACCAGTATTAGTATGCGAAAAAAGTAAACATACACTAAATTTACACATCGTTGGTCCATTGGCCTTCATCAAGTGAAAGGCGACATTATTTATATAAGTTACATGGTATCAAACTGGATGATTAACAGCTCCATTGCAAATGTTTTTCGGTGTTTATCAATTTAGTCAAGAGTAATGACGTCCTATCGCAAAGGACACATGCATATTTCCGCGTTTACAAATAAATGCTATTTTGGTAAACGTATATTTACATAGAAAGACCCTTTAACTACGTAGACCTGGAGTACTGAGTGGCAAAGAGACATAGACAACAGCAAAATAAATTATATGTTGACCCTATGGATATTAAGATTTAGTGATGAATAGGTAATTCTAAGCTATTCTCTCTCTCCTCTCTCGTCTCATCTTCCTCCCCCCCACACAGTCCGGAATTCCGCCATCTTCACCTCGACCTCTCTCCCTACCATCATCTACTACACTCACAGTCCTCATCATCAGCTCCCCCCCCACCCGGACACAACTCTCTTCTCCCTCCATCCTCGAATCCCCACCACCACCCTCCCTTCCCCCCGCTCTCCCCCGCTCTCCCAATCCCCTCAAACTCCACCTCGTACTCTCAGTTCCCATTCTCACACTACGCTCTCCTCACTTCATCGATACCGCTCACCCCCCGCGCGCCTCACCTCTCTCGTCTCCCCACTCCTCCCCTAACTAACCCCTCGCCCTTCGCTCTCTCCCCTCTCTCTACCGCCCCACTCCACCCACCTCTCTCTCTCTCTCTCTCTCTCTCTCTCTCTCTCTCTCTCTCTCTCTCTCTCTCTCTCTCCATTAATACATTTAAGGAATGGCTATTACCTTTTCTTTGTTTATTGAAACATAACATTGATTTTTGCTGTTCACATGGTTATTCCACATGTGAACAGCCAAACTTAATAATATGGTTCAATAAGCAAAAAGAAAATAATAGCCATCTCTTATAATTAATCTTAGATAAAAAAAAATATATCAACATTGATTTAATTTCAATGAAATTTTATTAAAACACAAAAATTACCACGTCACAGGAACGCCGCATCACAGCCCATGAATAATATTACGTCGTGGGAGGGGTTTATCTGTGACTGCAACTGAACGCGGAAATCACTAGCCTAACGGTCATGAGTCAGCTCTACAGAACAAACATATCGATACACTTTAATTCGTTGGATTGGTGAATTGAAAGATGCAGTTGATAAAAGGGAAATTTTGAAATTAATACTGAAGATATAAAGTTTGACGTACTATTTGGCCGCACGCTCCTGCTGAGTTACCCACCGAGTTACTAGGATAGAAATGGTCGTTGGACCTCGTCTTGTTGAGATGATAGTGTATCACTCATCGACTCATTTTGCAAGGTCGAACAGTTACGACTATAGCTCCTAATGTATGATTTGTTACGATAGCACATCAATGATCGCGCATTCCGGTATCCTGTTCTTGATATTCTCATCTTTACTATTTCCAGACGAGTTTAAAACTAGCCAAATTTAATAATAGATAAAGGTATGCTGATAATCGTACATTTTGGTCCGTTTTGTTTAAATAAAAAATTATTGTGCAAGAACTCCATATTACTCATTTACTGGATTGATGTCGCTCTTAGACAATGCAAGGTCTATGTCAAACTGCACGAATATTGTTTAGAAATGAATTTATATGGTTAAAGAATATTTGTGTTTAACCCCCCCCCCCCCAAAAAAAAATGTTGAAGTCACGTTGTAACTATACGACGCTCTAATCAATGGAATAGTAGTACTCTTCATGTAGGCGTGTCCAAAGCAAATTTAGATTTATTGGAAAATAAACACAAAACCTGGACCAACCGGAATCAAGTATCACATCAAAATTTATTTATTCTTTTAACGAAATTCGTTTTATTTGGAGACAGGCTGTATACCAAAGTTTTACTAGCAGTACTTAAAAGAATTATTTTAATGTTTTGTATTTGTGCTGACGAAATAATGACATTTTATTTGTTTCCTTTTTCAGATTCTCCAAACGTAAAATTCCATTGGTCTTGTGGAGAAAATATAGAATTTATTGATAAAAAACGGATTTTTGCAAAATTACGTCTAGAAAACCCAGCGTCTTTATGTTGTATGCACAGACACATTTATATGAATGAGAGTGTTCAGTTTAAAGTGACTTCAATCAAAGATGGCGATCGCCATCCAAGTAAATATTACTTTGTACTTGGTGTCAGTAAAATAGACGCAAAACAATTGAGTACGCATGATCCTGAATCGTTTATAGTTGGTGTTAGGGCAATGTCTCCATACAGATGGAAGATGATAAAAAAGTTTGAAAAAGACGAATGCGAGGGAGATTTAAGGGTTGGTGTAAATTCACAAGGCAATCTAACATACAGTCACTCTTCCGGCATATCCGGAGAAGATGTTTTAGATATGGAACATAATCGTGTTCTTATTATATTTGAACTATTTAGGACCGAAATATCAATTAAGGAATTTATGATGGGACATAGTTATGATTATGCAGAGAGTTACGATGACGTAATATCTGTCGATCAACAAAACACAGACTCGGGAACAGAACCAGTATATTTAGATCTAATACCGGATCCGATATCAACAGTTCCGGCTGCGCAAATGAATAAATCACCAATTCCTAAGCGTAGGACTCCAGTGCAGAAAGGTAGATCGCCAATACTTAAACATAAATCGATGTTTAATCAATCTACAGGTGATGAGATCATCGACCCAGTATCAAAAGACATGGAAGAAAAGCGATTATCGATACCGACAGATTACGAACTGATTAAACCGGAAATAAAGCCAAAACCCCTCGGCTACAAAACCTCTGCAGAAACGACATTGGTTTCTGTACCCGTTAATGAGACTGAAAAAACGGATATGTACTGGGAAGTCAAAGAGGTTCCTCAGAAATTGAAGATTTCCCAATCTGTACCAGTTTTAAAAGAAAACGCAGAGGAGAATATCAATAAAATGAATACCGTCAAAGAGTTAGTTGAACGATTTGCAAACATGGGATCCAACGACGAAACAAAGAAAATACCAGATTCCCTTCCCTTGAAATCAGATACACAAATCCCAGAACAGAATACAAATGTACAAAGTAGTACACCAGAAATAGCACCAGAGGGCGCTTCAGGAAATAGTGCTGAGAATCAAGGTGAATTATTACAGGAAACATTTCGTTCTGTTAACGTTTTACTGAACATAGGGAAACAAGGAAATAAAGAAAAGAAAAACAAGAAGAAGAAAAAGTAGATGACGTTCAGATTTGCGTATATATCAGACATATCTATCATTTGTGTAACTCCTCAATATAATGTACGATGTGGTAAACGATCATAGTCTGTGACAGACAATTGCATTGTGGGAACATATTCGGTCATTTAAACATGGCTTAGAACATTACTGGGCTTCACTCTATTATATATTTAGGTTGACCTTTAATAGATTGTCAGGCTGCACTGTAAGGTCAACATTTTATTTGTGCCTGAACTAGTATCTTCCATAAAGGTGACCTTTTTAAATTAGTTTTTTTGTGTGTGTGTATCTATGGTAATTACCTATTCCTTTGAACATAAATTTTGTTTTGATTTTTATGGTACACTGAACAAGTGTTCCGTTATATTATGGTTGCGACCCGTTTTAAATGTGAGGGAGAGAAACGGTTGAATTGTACGAGGAGAATGACCACCAACCTTCTGAAATTGAACCGTAACCTGTTAGATTTTCTTACAATATCAGCTTAGGTTCCCTAGAAAGCTCGAACTAGCCCTTACCTGTAATAGTTCTGTAATAACTGTTTACGTGGTAATTAAATTCAATTCATCCATAATGATTTGCTGAATCAAAGAATACTTATATCAAAATACATATACAATATTTGCAGAAATCCTAACGTAAATAACACGTAACATTTATATGACTTGGTTTTGATCTGATATATTTTTGTTTTCGTTTGCTAAAAGAAAAACGAGAATTTTGGCGATATGAATGGAATTCAACGTGACAATTTATTTATTATATGATCTAATATATCCAATTTAAAAGGCATTCCTGGTGACTGGGGATGAGAATTTATTCTGCTGAGTTGAACAAATTGATCCAACAGTTCCAACTAATAATGTTAAATATCAAATTCGGTAAAAAGGTCAAGTTTGGTGATGAGGTCACGTTAAATATCAATTACTCAGAAATAAAAGCAGAAATCATATTGTTAATATTGCTCTTTTAAAGTTGGAATATAAACATTTTGTCCAACATTTTGAGTATATCTTACAACAACTTATACTATATGATATATTTAATTTAGCAAAATTATCTACTTAAATACAACAAATTGAATTATTGTATTCGGTTCAAGAGGCGTCAGAATCACGTGATTGCCAACCTGCAGATAAATGAAGTCTGTGTACGAAGTAAAAATGTAGTACCAATGGATAATCAAAACTCAAGTCATTAGAACACGACAAATCAGATACACAAACGGTCTCAACATGAAGAACAATTGGAAAAAAAAAAACAATCGCGTTTTAAACAAATTACCTTTTTCTACTGACAAAGCGTTGTCCTCGGTATTGAGAGACAACCACGTAATGAAGGGATGTCCCCTTTTTGCACAAATCGGACTAAATAATGACATCTGTCGTCCGTGTAACGCAGTCACTAATATCTACCAATTCCACTAACACACTGCAGTACAAACACACAACTTACCCACGGGAAAACTTTGTTGAATATTTGACCCAAAAAGAGGAAACGTATTCCAAGTTATGTTATATTGTATAATTAAGGTACAAATGTAGGTACCTACCAAAAACTTGAGTTTCATTTTGTCCTTGCAGTTAGTCATTATATATATAAATATAAATATATATATATATATATATATATATATATATATATATATATATATATATATATATATATATATATATATATATATATATATAAGCAAGGTTCATTCCGTGACGAGACTACTTATAGATTATAAATTATTATAGTAAACACATTACTCAATGTTGAGTTACTCATTAATCCAGACGTATGTTAATGCGATATATCTCAACGATCTAGAGATTAAAGATACAAAAAAAACAAACAAACTTCCTATAGCTACTTAGACATTTTACTATCAACAATCAATAACTATGCTATACGACAAATGTGACGATTTCGGCTTTCCCATAATAAATCCACATTTAAGTAGTAATATTACGCAATTACTGCACATGGCGTTTATATTTCACATATGATTCAATATGTCAGGGCGTGTTCAACGTATGAATTTTTCATGTGCACAGGTACACTCCTTACTGACAATTTATTGACACAGGGATAACGAAAACCGCGTTTAAAGTCAACGTTCCGCAAATTTTCCGGTCGGTATAATGACCTTGTTTGCTTTGAACAAAACATAATGTGAAGCCTGATCCCTGTGATCCTCTCTCTGTGTGTGTGTGTGTGTGTGTGTGTGTGTGTGTGTGTGTGTGTGTGTGTGAGTGAGTGTATGTGTGTGTGATTAACAATCTCCTGGGGGTATATTGGTTGCGTTTTTGTATATTCATTTTACTGTTGAAAACAACATGTGATACACTTTAATTACACGTAAAAAATTATTTTACACATTAAACGCTAATTGTTTCACTCGATTAGTTATTTAGGCCGTTATTGAAAATAGTATTCGATCAGGAAATATACCATTAAACTTGTTTTCAAAAGATTCAGTGTATGTTATTTAAATCCCTGCATTTAAAACATGTTTATCATGATGATAGAAGTAAAATTGAAGAAGTACCAATCTATAATAAAAAAACTAAGTCCATTATAACACGACAAATTAGATGTGTAAATGGTCTCAACATAAAGAACAATTACGAATCCCAAACGGGATAGGACCAGGTGTCCGGAGGGAGTCAGCGTCATCTGCTGGCATGCCACACCCGTCGCAAACGTTCCATGGAAACCTGTCTAGTCAAATTCGGTGAAAAGATCAAGTTTGGTGATAAGGTCAAGTTCGGTGTCGGGCGAAAAGCACGACTGGTGAAAGGGAGTCACTGTCTGTGGCCGTGCTCCAGAATACGATCTAATATTTTAGAGGGGGACTTCATAATGTTAACAAGATTCCCGTATCGACCATAAAACTTCTTAAACGACGACTCCAAGCGTTCAACAACGTAACCTTAAAACTTTTCCAGGAATACATATATGCCGATATAGCATTTTTAACTTTCTATTTATTGCAGGGAGATAACTCCCATAATTTGTCATGCTGAAGACAGGATAATATACAGAATGCTGAAATATCGATGGCGCACTCGAAACAGGCTTACTTACGTTTACATGTATACCGCACGTGCAAGTACTTATAAGTTCCAACACATGGATCATCAAACATTGAATTACTAGCATGCAATTGACATTTGTTTTTCCCTTTGCATTTCTTTCGGATGACAGCTTGATATTTAGACGTGGGAGCTTCACACTTTGTATTTTTCATTAGTGATTGTTTTGTAGGACACGATGTTTTGTCAGACCGGCCTTACGTCGCTGATTCGATATGTGTGATTCCATTCCCAGTACATTAAGGTACAAGACATGTTTACGTTTCTTATGATTTGTACCTGGGTGTAAATAAGTGAAACATTTAAAGAATTCAAATTGTACGGTTTGGCGAGCCAGCATTGTAGCAAGTAAAAATTTAAATATAAATATGATATGGGACACATGGAACATAAGCATTATTGTGTCGGTACATTACAGTTATAAGAGTTATTTCCCTTTATTCATGTATTGGTTTTGTTCGGATAGATACACCGGTTTGGTTTTTCATATTATGAATCATTGTTAGTTTTCCGGCACGTGCAGACAGACGCTGACTTGGCAGAATTACGCCTTGCAGTTGCTCCAAGCACCCATTTTCATGACATTTCGGTCATACCCCTGCACCGTATGTAAGTACTGGTATTTGCTATATATTTTCCCTACTTTCTGTGTTTTCAGTTCTTTACCATACTATTGCTAACACATACCATATTGCTGGAAGGTGCTAACTCAGTTAATAAACGATAAACCTCACATGACGTCGTTATTGTTGGTAGTCAGTTGGTAAACTACCGCACAAAGGCGGAATTGTAGTCTACTAAAATGTGTGTGTGTAAATTCTGAATTGTGTTACTGTAGTACATGTATATGAATAATTCGAATTTAGATTTTTAGTAGTCTACTAAAATGTGTGTGTGTGTGTGTGTGTGTGTGTGTGTGTTCTTATATTTTTTTTAATTGCCAGGTAGAATGAATGAGGATGGGGCCTCACAAAACCACATTTTTGTCATTATCGCTATAAAAGAAAATCATTTAATTTAGATTCCTTTTAGTTCTTTTCATTACATCCAAATGCTTGTTTGGCTAACATAATGTTTAATAGCAATTAGCAATAATAGCTTAAACTTAAAAATTCATAAATTTTAAATGTATTCAGAGGATAAAATATACAAACATGTCTTTGAGTTCTAACAAAATAATTAAACAGTTTATAGATAAATTAACACATATTGTGTTTAAAGTAAGAAAAGCTACACAGTAGAAAACAGATACTACGAAAAATGAATAGAAAACACATATATGTAATAAAGCAATACAGAGCTACCTGTGGATGATATTTCACGAAATGAAATTGATTCTCAATGATCATATTTTCAATTACTTTTTGCTTTTAATATGTTAAGCTATTTTCAGGAAATGATAAACCTGATGTCAATAAAAAAGAATTATTGTTTTGATGAAAAGAAGAAAGTCCTGTACTTTGTAGGATACATCGTTACATATTTGAGGTATTGACGACACTGTGATGTTTAGCAAAGGCGGACTTTAAGGACTTCGGAGGTGGAGAACCTCCATGCTTTAAACATGCAGGGTGTCCTTGATGCACAGATGGAAAAAAGTGTATTTTTTTAAAGCCTATAAAATTGGTCATGTTGAGTCTACCTTCATTTACTACTTCGAGATAACTATTGAGACTACATAGCGAAGGTAATACTTTTGGGCCAGTGACTGGGGATACCGAAATTTATTGAAAATAAATGCAAATTCAAATGTATGCATTTAATTAAAGTACTTTTTGTGGTGTAACAGAACATAGAATCATATACTTTGTTTTGCAAACAAACGAGGTAGAAAAGCAGTACCGACAATCCGCTGATTGTGTCTTCAGATATTAAATTAGCTTTCATGAATGAAATTAGACAATCAAATTATTTAAAATTTGTGTGTGTGTGTGTGTGTGTGTGTGTGTGTGTGTGTGTGTGTGTGACGGACTGTTAAATTTGGGTAAAACTAAATTATTAGATCCACCTAAATTTTAAATAGTCATTGTCTTGTACGTATTCTGTTCATTGTCTGTGCGTGTGAAATTTATTGTCCAGTGTTAAGTACACGAGGAAAGTGTGAGTGATTAGAAAGAAGTACGTGGTATGAAATGCTGAAAGTTTTTATATTCTTTATATGGAATTGTATGGAAGTCGTAAAACAGGTTTTATATAGAATCATACCTTTAACCATTTCCACCCTATAGCACTCATTCTTATCAAAACTTATGTAGAGATAATATATCACGTGTTTCATTGGACTTGACTGTGGACTCACGGCGGGTGTGACCGGTCGACAGGGGATGCTTACTCCTCCATGACACCTGATCCCACCTCTTGGTTTCCAGAGGTCCGTGTTTGTCCATTTTTACCGGATTTGTATCTATGTCCTGGACATCCTATTGATTTATACTTTGGTATCTGAGATTTTTATATCAAGTCTACTCGATAAATTTACTAGATACGATATACATCTTATTACTTTGATGTAATATCAAAAGCCCAAGTGGTGAGTAATATTTTACTACAAATTATTAATCGGAAATATGTCACTAAAATACAAATCATAAATCAAATATTCCGCGTGGTAAATATATATTTTTATTTTTATCCAATTTCTAGAATGTGAGTAGATATATCTTATTGCATTGAGTGGATGATTCTATATAATTGTAGGCTGTATATGTGGAATTACCAACTGTAAATATTAAATATATGTGTAATGGGTGATTCCATCTCACTTGACCCCTTTCATGGTTAAAAATCGCTAATCGCATTAAACCACCACTACACGCGCAAAAATCAATAATAGCATACATTATTGATTTTTTTCCAACGCGTAAAAACTCCATTTCTATATATATTCGCCCATCGACCATTTATGCCATAATAAAATGATTTAAAGAAAAAAAATAACAATAAAAAACAACATGTCTATACTAAACGGATTGAAATATTTATATAATAGGGGAAGTGGAGGCTAAAATACATAACGGAAGTTGTCACAGACTATTTAACAGGGTCATCTACCGAAGATCAAATTAAAACATCTGTTAGACAAAAATTACAAGGGGTCTTGAATACAGATTTAAAAAATGCTTCGGATGACATGCAGCGAAAACGTATTCGGTCGAAATTTAAAAACGTTTTAGCAGATATCGTAGAGGGTGTTGCTAAAAAAGAACAAACAAAATCGAGGGTGAAAGTTGTAATGTCGGAGCTCGATGCCATATACGGTACAAAGTTTGAAAAATCTGGACATTTTTAAAAATTTCATACATCGATTAAGAAAGATGTTAGTGAGCATAAAGATGCATATGATATTAGAGCGCTTTTTAATACGTTTCGTGAAGAAATAATGAATACTATAAAAAATAAGTTTAGAAAAAATGGGCCTTTAAAGTTTCAAATACAGACCGATCAGAGTTGGAAAAGGGAAGTCGTTAAAAGGGTCTTTGAGTATAGTATTCAAAATCATAGAACAAAGCAGCACATTATATTGTGACGAGGATACACTCCTCACGTGTTTCATTGGATTTGACTGTGGACTCACGGCGGGTGTGACCGGTCGACAGGGGATGCTTACTCCTCCATGGCACCTGATCCCACCTCTTGGTTTCCAGAGGTCAGTGTTTGTCCATTTTTACCGGATTTGTATCTATGTCCTGGACATCCTATTGATTTATACTTTGGTATCTGAGATTTTTATATATTAACAGAAGACTACATTCAACGCGCATATGAGGATGTTGTACGGGAATTAGAAGCTTCGATATACAGAAGTGAAGGCGGAGGATTGAATTGGCTTTTCGACGTCGTTCTATCGATTTATGTAAATTTTGCGAAATACCAGCCGTTTAGGGGTTCTTCATATTTTGCATTACCCCCATAACTAAAAAACAAAGGTGCAATAATTAACGTCAGAGACAAGGGCAATATATGTTTCTTATATTCTATATTGTGCTGTTTGCATTATAACGAAATAGACGACAATCACGATAGGCCATCAAAATATGAAAAGTTTTTTTAACAAATAGGATTTGGATTGTATCGATTTTCCAACACCATTATCACAAATAAGCATATTCGAGCGTCGTAATAATCTTTCCATAAACGTGTTTGGATGTAAAGAAGATACCCTTTTTCCATATCGCGTCTCGTTTGTTTGTTTCTTTGTTTAACGCCACTTTGAACGATATTTCAGTTATATCGTGGCGATTCGTGCAAAATTTATTTCTTTTAAGTAAAAACATAGTAAGTCTATTCTTTATAAAAACTTTTGACACCAAACATTTGGTAAAAGACAAACAAGATTGTAAATTATTGATTAAATATTAATTATATATTTCAAATTTTAGAATATAAACCAATATCTTTAAGATATTCTAAAATGATGTCGCCAGCGACGTTATTAAAAACTCTATTTAGATCCGTCTCGGAGTAGTATTTCTCACGAGTAGGTTTAAAATCTGTACATTCTCCGTTAAAATGTGTTTAACTGTCAGCCTTGAACAACACGGTATACATTCAGATGGTTCCTCTTTAAATAATAAATATTTATGTGTAAGGTTACTATGACCAATACGGAGTCTGGCCAGAGTAAACTCATCTTTTCTATTTGTAGTGAAGACTGGTGAATTATTTATAAATTTTGTATTTATTTCATGTAATTTATTTTCAGTTTGTAGGTCCCAATGTTGTTGGAATATTGCGTCCATGTAATCTATAATAGAAGGTTTAAGATCTGTGTACGGAATTTTATTTTCAGACGGTAAATTTCTCATTACTAATTTAGCAATTTTATCAGCTTTTTCATTTCCTTTTATGCCGATGTGGCTAGGAATCCAACAGAAGACTATGTCTGTACCTACAGATGTCAGGTAATGTACTGTCTCTATTATTTCAAAAATTATGTTATTAGAAAGGTTTACACTTTCAATTGATTTTAAACAAGACAAAAAATCTGAGTAAATAACATTTTTTCTTATTGCTTTTTGTCTTTATATAATTTAATGCCAGTAAAATTGCTGTGGCCTCAGTGGTGAAAATAGAGGCATTACGTGGCATGTTTGTTTTGAGAATTTCAAAGTTAATAATAGTTGCAGCTGAAATGTTGGTTGAGGACTTTGATCCATCAGTGAATATAGGTAAAAAGTTGTTGTTGTCATAAGTTTCTTTCAATTCCAAATATTGATTTTTTAAATCTATTAGATTTGATTCAGATTTTTTATTGTTGTTCAGAGATAAGTCAATATTTGGTTTTGTTAGTTCCCATGGTGGTATTGTGTATATATTTAGGTCTGAAATAGTGTAAAGATATAAGTCGCAGTCTTCAATATGTTCCTTAATTCTAATGCCAAGTGCAGCAATAGTTTTTGTACGGTGTTCGTACATTTGCTCATATAATGGATGGAAGACACAGTCGTATGCCGGATTGTTAGAGTCAGACTTTAATTTTGTAATATACTGTAACGTTAGTTTAATCCGACGTTGTTCTAGAGGTAATTCTCCAGCTTCTATTGGCGATGTTCTAAATGCACCAAGTGCAAGACGCAAACCTTGATGATGAACGGTATCAAGTATTTTTAGGTAGGAACGACGAGCAAAGCCATACACTATACATCCATAGTCTAGTTTTGATCTAATAAGGGAACGATATAATTGTAGGAGAACTGTTTTGTCTGATCCCCAGCTTGTGTATGACACTACTTTCAAAATATTTAAAGCTTTTAGACATTTTACTTTTAATGATTTCAAGTGAGAGATGAAAGTAAGCTTTCTGTCAAAAATAAGACCTAAACATTTTGTTTCTAGTAGAACTTTAATTTTATTACTATTTAGATATAAATCAGGATCTGGATGAATACCCCGTTGATTACAAAAATGAATGCATACTGTTTTGGAATTTGAAAATTTAAAACAGTTTTCTGCTGCCCATTGTTCTACCTTTTTTAGGGATAACTGCATTTGTCTTTCAATGGTATGCATGTGTTTGGCTCTGTAAGACATGAGAAAATCATCAACATATAATGATCCCTGCATGTCATGGCTTAAAATTTTACTTAGAGTATTTATTTTAAAATCAAAAAGTGTAACTGACAATATACTACCCTGGGGAACGCCCATTTCTTGACTGTGTCTTTCAGACAATGTGTTATTGAACCTTACTTTAAAATTTCGGTTTTCTAAAAACTTTGAAATAAAATTTGGCATTCGACCACGTAATCCTGTTTCATGTAGATCTTTCAGTATACCGTATTTCCATGTCGTATCGTATGCCTTTTCAAGGTAAAAAAAGACCGACACGGCATGTTGTTTATGCAGGAAAGCATTTCTAATAAACGTCTCGAGTCGAACTAAATGATCTGTGGTGCTTTTCTTTTTCCTAAAACCACATTGCATAGTAGATATAATTTTATTATGTTCGAGGTGCCATACTAATCGATCATTTATCATTCTCTCCATAGTCTTACAAATACAACTAGTAAGTGCTATGGGACGATAGTTGTTTGCGTCACTATGATCTTTACCAGGCTTTGGAATAGGTATGATGGTTGCTTCCCGCCATGTATCAGGGAAATTCCCGGTTTTCCATATATCGTTAAAAATCTGTAGCAAAACATAAAGAGCATCTGAAGGTAAACGTTTTAAAAATTGATAGTGTATTTTATCGGGACCTTCAGCAGTGTCGTGTGTTTTTTGTAGAGAGGTTCTTAATTCATCTATGTTGAATTCTTCGTTATAAAATTCCTCATTTGAAGAATTAAAAGTGAGTTTTTGTTTCTCTATTTTACGTTTATGTTTGTTAAATGTGTCTGAACAATGGTCTGATGATGAATTATGTGAAATTGTTTCAGCTAATTTATTTGCGATATCGGTTGTTTGTGTGATGACAGTATTATTAGTTTTTAGATGTTGTATTTTGTTAGTTGACCCACGGCCTCTTATTTTACTGATCATATTCCAAACTTTGTTCAATGGGGTATTATTATTAAGTTTTGAAATAATTTTTTTCCAGCAGTCCCGGCGTTTCTGTTTTATTGTTCGTCGTGCTTTTGCACGTGCTATACGGAAAGTACGGTGAGAATCATTTTCATCGTAATTTGTTGTTTTAATTATAATTGGAAAATGATCACTTCCGCATAAATGTAATTCCCATGAAAAATCATTGTAAATATCTGGAGTTGTAAATGAAAGATCGATAGCTGTATATGATCCGGTTCCTGGATGCATATATGTATCTGATCCATCATTAAATAAACAAAAATCATTTTTGTTATTATGTTTCCTAAGAGTTTTCCTCTTGTGTTTGTTATTTTACTACCCCATAGTGGGTTATGGGCATTAAAATCGGCAAGTAAAAGTACTGGTCCAGGTATTTGTTCTAATAAATTATCTAAAGTATTACCATCAATGCCAGAAATATGAGGAATATAAAGAGAACAAATAGTGAATACAAATGACAATGTTACTCTAACAGCAACAGCTTGTATATTTGAGTTAATTTGTTGTGCACTATGGACAATATCTTGTCTTATTAGTATAGAGGAGCCGCCAGCAGCCCTTTCATGAGTAGTATCAATTGTATTATAGAATTGATATCCCCGGAGGGAAATATTATTGTCAATTAAATGCGTCTCCTGAAGACATATAATGGCAGGGTTACATTCCTGAATCAATAAAGTTAATTCCTAAAAATTTGATTTTACTCCTCGACAATTCCATTGGATTATTGTATGTGGTTTATTCATTTTAGTCTAGATAGTGATATTTTCCGACCACTTTTGATCGGGGATACACTGCGATCTTTTGCAGGTTTTGATTTGGTGTTGTTTTCATTCTGTTTATTGCCATTGATAGGGTTTGAGGAAGAAACATCTTCCATTTCCACCTCAAATCTATTTGATGTATGAACATCAGGTTTCTTTTCAATGTTTTTGTTTCTGTCTTTCTTTGTAGATTCTTGTCATTTCTCAGTACTCTTTTTCTCATTTGATTTTGATTTCACTGGCCCTTTTATTGTTTTAGATGATGATGATGATGTTGATTATGCAGCTGATGGTTTGTTCTTGGGACACAATTCAATATTCAATCCTGAAATATCTGTTTGGCAAACTGATTTTGTTTGTTTTGTTGTAAGAGTTGAGGCATATGTTGTAGTTGTTGTTTGTTTATAGTATATTGCTTTGGCTTATGGGAATGAAATATTTTTCTCAACTTTGCTTTTAATTATCTCGACCTCGCGCTGGTATATCGGACATTCTTTTGATGACGTTTTATGATTTTCTTTGCAATTTACACATTTAGGAGACTTTTTACATTGTTCATCCTTTGGCTCATCAAAATCATGAATTTCACCACATTGTCGGCAAGTTTTGCTTCCCTTACATTTAAAACTGCCGTGGCCAAATTTTTGGCAGTTAAAACATCTAAGGGGATTTGGATAGTACAAGTCAACATCAGCTATCAGATATCCAAGCTTTATCTTTGTGGGTACAGTGGGTGATCTAAATGTTAGAAGAAAAGTATTGGTTTTTATTTCTGCACCATCTCTTTTGATTTTGAATCTGCGGACCTCTGTAACTCCTTGGCTTTTTAATTCATTTTGTATTACATCATCTGCCAAGAGGTGTAAATGTTTGTGTTTGTCACGCAATATTCCACGACTGGTGTTTAAACTGTTATGCGGAACAACTTTAACTTCAATGTCACCAATGTGTGTGCAATTTAATAAATTGATTGACTTCTGTTACATTCCACTAAAAGATTCCCATTTCTTTGCTTTGTAATATTTTCATAGTTCCTGCTATTGAATGAATGGTTTTGTCAACGAGGAACGGAGAAGCCTGGGTCAAAGCACGTTCTTCAGACGTTATCAATAAAAATCTGTCCCAATGTTCATCATCATCATGACTTTCCTTTTGAAATAAATCGGATTCATCGAGTCGTTTTCGCTTTGTCATATTTTGGTAGTTTTGTCTGGAGTCCATGGGGATTTGGTTTATTTCATTTTCGCAACCATTCACCCTCTAGGGAGTGTCAACACGGACTGAGCAATACACTGCGGATCTCCAGCAGCAATGCACAGAAATGGCGTGCGAAAGTATACTCAGTTGCAAAGAAAAGCAAAGCATTAGACTGACAGAATATGTCATCGGGTACCAAACGATGAAAAACTATTAACAGTCCTGGCATGCAAAAACTCTTCAATTACACCCGATTGACCCTGCAGCCACTGCCTTCTGGACAAAATATAATACGTCCAAAATTACATAACTTTACATATGTAGAAGTTGAATATAAATGTGTTTATAGTCTTTTGTTTTGTTTAGCGTAAAAAAACAGACCAGGGCTTGGCATGACCAGCCGATTGATTGGATCGGACCGAATCCAACCTCCCATCTAGCAGAGGTCCGAGCCAAAGTGGAGTGTTGTTCCAGAGGATGCGCGACCCTCCTTCCCTCAGCCACCAGGATCTCATCCCCCCACGACACGGGTATAAACTCACGGCAAACAAGTCTCCCACTTAGTCGCCTCTTACGACACGCAGGGAAACGTGGAACCTATTATTATCACCCCGGGGTCCCCACGGGTGCATATCGCGTCTCAAAAATACAGATACAGATACAGATCGGATTAATTTGCTACTATTAGAGGGTAGTGAAAATAACTGGCATTATCCGTAGATTAAGAGTATGTTTTGGCTGATCTGCTCGCAAACCAATCAGAGGGGAAAAAATTATGTGTGATTTTTGTCTAAATCATTTTTCATCGTTAGATGTTCATAAAAAGCATATAAATGATTGTGCTGGTATAAAAAATCCACCAATGAGGCCTATTATGCCTGAAAAAGACAAAACTTCATTGAAATTTAAAAATTATGCCAAAAAACAGCAGGTGTATTGTACTATTTACGCCGATTTCGAATGCATCATCGTACCAATTTATCAGAATATTGGCAATAAAATTAGGAAGATAGCCCGGCACGATGTTTCCGGTTATTGCTATATGCTCGTCTGGCGAACCGCGGATGGTATTCAAAAAGTGGAGAAACCAGTTTTATATAGAGTTAAAGACGCCGTTCAGCATTTTTAAGAAAGCTTAGAAACAGAAGAGAGAAAAATTAATGAAATTTTTTAGCACAAAGAGCCTATTAATATGAGCAAGAAAGACAAAAATGACTACGATGTTGCCTAAAAATGTTGGATTTGCGAAGACGATTTTGTAGATGATAGCAACCGTTTAGAATCGTTTACCTATAGAAAAAGAATCGAGACGTTCGACTATAAAAGACCGGGTTAAAAAAATCATGGAAAAAATTGACAACGGGAAATTTGATCTTCTCAAGGTCCGCGATTATTGTCATCTCACCGGGAAATGTCGAGGCGCCGCACACAACAAATGTAATCGATTGTTGCGAGTCAATAAAAATAAAAACCCCCAACCCGTTATTCTCCACAATCTCAAAGGGTACGATTCTCATTTAATACTCTCAGAAATTGGAAAAACGCAGGGAGATATAACCTGCATACCATCTAACGGCGAAAAAATTATTAGCTTTTCGCTCGACCAATTGAGATCCATCGATAGTTTTCAATTTCTATCATCCTCACTAGAAAAAAAATTTGCGCGATTTTCCAATTATAAAATCCAGTTTTGGAAAAGAAAAGGTTCCACTTTTAACCCGGAAGGGAGTTTATCCTTACGAATATATTGATTCATTCGAGCGATTCGATGAAATTGGCCTCCCCCCTAAAGAAGAATTTTATAGTAAACGTTCGGATAGCCATATTTCAGAAAAAGATTATTTACATGCACGTACTATCTGGAAAGATTTCGAATGTAAAAATCTCGGAGAGTATCACGATATGTATCTAAAAACGGACGTTGCCTTATTAGCCGAAGTGTTTGAAGAATTTCGTCATGTTTCTTTAAATCATTATTCTCTAGATCCATGTCATTATTATACATCCCCCGGACTAGCATGGGATAGCGCTCTGCTTATATCAAAAAGTGGAATTATAATTGTTAACCGATTACGATATGCACCTATTTATAGAAAAAGGAATTCGAGGAGGGATAACTTATGTCTACCAATTTCTTCTACACTTTTAGTTAATAAATATGCCCCTAAAATCGCGCTACCACCTAAAACGACCCAATACCAATTATTTTCACCCAAAATGCTATTTTTTACATTGCATTTTTGCATTTTATCTGCATCTGCATTGCATTTTTGTATATCTGCATCCGGATTTTGTGAGTTAGCTTTGCGTTTCTCCCATCCCTGCTTTGCAGCCTGTATGCGCTTCTCCTTCTTCATTTGCAATATTTCTTCGGGATTCATCGTTTTCTATAGTGTCAGATTTTTTAAATCCAGATATATGCCGGCTAGAAATTGTAGCTACACTTAGTGGTGCTAAAAATGCACCCAATTCATAGTATAGATTACAACATATTTCAGACATAGCAGAGTCTAAAAAAGGGTCTCCATTTAACTCTTTGATCATTTTTGGTGTATCACTAACATCGAAAAAGTGGCTAAGCTCTTGTGGATATAGACATATTAAAGAATTCGCTACCGATTTTGTCATTCGCATACCGAGCCGTCTATTATATAATCGATATAATTTCTCAATTTCTTTATCGTCTATATTTTCTAAATCAGAAGTCTCTACCCAAAATTACTTTGAACGCCCCGAGCAGATTATAGCCGATAATCTATCTTTACTATCGATTGATTCTTTGTTTAATAGTTCTTCAACATCCATGATTTTATAAAAGTCAAAAAAATTTTTTTAGATTGATCTCACGATTTTTCTTTATACTTTCACAGTTCGATGATATCCCTCCAATCTTAAAATCAAGAACGATATAAATAAAATGGGTATTATGCATAAAACTATTAAAAATAATGGTATAAATATTAATAATTCGCTAAAGGTTTTCATATTTTTTAACGATATTAATCGTTAATAAAATTTACATCTCGTTATCGGAATCTACATCTAAATCCTCCGTCTCGGTTATAGACGGTAAATTATTAACGGGTTTGATAATAACTGACTTGCACGGATTCAATAGTATTACCGATGTAAATATTTTGTATATTGAAACAACCGATAGTTAAAAACCATTCCTTCATATAATTACGAGGGTCGGCTTGTTACAGTACGAATTCCTACATCGTCTTCCGTTTTCTTTCTATAAAAAGAAGTCATATTTTTACTTTTATCGACGTTTAATTTAGGGTGTATAACGGGATCGTCGTCCGTTTTGTAGATAAGAACATTTAAATTCGCTAAATTAATAGGTCTTCTTCGCCCTCCTTTTTTTAATTCTGGAGCGAGTTCGTCGATTTTTGTCCTGTTAAATATAGTAATTTTTTCCATCATATCGACGAATTTCCTTTCTTGTTCGGTTATGCTGCTATGGGTTTTATCGTAACATATAAACCCCATAGAATAGCCGGTTAACTGTTTATTAGAAGGATCCATGTTTTCCCACACTCCAGACGATAACATCTTCGGTGTTTTAATAAATAGGGGTCCTTCACCTTTTGGATATGAATATTTAATCGGTACTTCTATATATTGCGCTGGTTTAGTAGCCGAATACATTTCTCCGACCATTAACTCCTTTTCGTCAAAATTATCGATTGACACGAATGCCATTTTTATATAAAGATAAATTTTCTTTAAGTCGAGTCAAATTTTTATGATTAAAAAATTTATATTCCGTCGGTTGTTCGGTGCATAGGACTAATTTAGAATGTTTATTCTGAGATAACAATTTTTTCATGTCACGTTTTTCGACGGGGTCGTCTATAATATCGTTTTCGTCAAGGCATTCGTTATAGCTAAATTTGTCTTTCCTAAAACATAAAGCAACCCACTTAATTTGAGATCTCAAATCTCGAGAAGCCGAATTAAAATCCACACGCTTTGATTCGCGTGTCGTCCGGAAAATGCTAACATACTTAGAGCGTCCGCTTTCTTTTTTATTTGCTTCGTAACCGAGCAATCGTCTATTATGTATAAAGCGGTAGATCCTTTATATTTTTCGTAGAAAAATCGTTTCATATCTTGTAATTTTTCTTCGCCAGTTTTAGAGAATACCGGATTTACGATGGTAACTCGTTTATCTTTTGGATTTTTAATATCTTCCCCTATCCAAGGTCCCTAACGATACGCGCGATTGAATTCTATAGGACATAATATCACAATATGCTCAAAAGCGTCTTTATAATCTGCATGTCATCACCGGCGACGTTTCTATTGTTGAAAATGAAAGCCTCAAAAATCTTACTTTAAGGGGCCCTAAATACCGGGAAGCCCGTTCCATTAATTGGCGTCAGAATTTCAGTTTAGTTATGAATTCTGTCGAAGATTATGCCAGACGATGGGCCAAACATGAAGACATAGAACCAGACACTTTGCCTGAATGGCTAAAAGCCATACGATGGTTGATAAAATCTCGTATTCGAAAACTTAAAGGAACTACGAAAACACATTATCCCTCTGTATTTAGTGATCCAGAAGTAGTAACTGAACTGTATAGTTACATGACCAATATGTACTGGTACCAGCAGACAAAGCCTCAAATAATATTTTTTATTTGTAAGGCACATTACTATAATTGTTTATTAGAAGAACTTGGGTTTAATACGAATTCTGAAAATCCTACATACACACGTAGCTCACTTTCAAAGGACGAGATCCTTCAAAATCACGTGTCCGTATTACACTCTTTTGATATCCCTACAATGGATACCGATTTTGAGCTACCATATTTATATTGGATACCTAAACTTCATAAAATCCCATATAAGCAAAGATACACAGCAGGATCCAGCAAATGTTCTACCAAACCTTTATCTTTACTCCTTACCAAGATATTAAAGAGAAACTTCAACAATACTGTACAGTTGCTTATTCCAGAAGCGGTGTAAATCAGATGTGGATACTAAAAACTTGTAAACAGCTTTTAGAAAATTCGAAGGCACACAATTTTTCTCGAATTCACAGTATCAAAATTTATGACTTCTCTACTCTTTACACAACTATTCCACATAAAGGAATTAAACAAAAGACTTTTTAGCATCATAGACAACTGTTTTTTCACTAAAGGTGGTACCCGAAAATTTAAATATCTAGTGATGGGCTATCAGGATACTTATTTCGCCAAACACAACTGATTCTACACATAAATACACTGAAGTTGATTTAAAAAAAACATGCTGGAATGTCTAATAAACAATATATTTGTAATGTTCGGAGACGTGGTCTTTCAACAAACTGTCGGCATTCCTATGGGAACCAATTGTAACCCTTTCTTGGCCGACCTGTTCCTTTATTCTTACTAAGCAGATTTCATTCAGAAACTGCTGAATCAAAAGAAGAAAAAGTTAGCGGTGTCCTTTAATTTGACATTTAGATATATCGACGACGTTTTGTCAATTAATAATGGCAATTTTCATACATATGTCAATGCGATATATCCCAGCGAACTAGAAATTAAAGATACAACAGAATCAAGCACACACGCTTCATACTTAGATATTTTACTTAATATAAACACAGACGGGAAATTAGCAACTAAGCTATACGATAAAGGCGACGATTTCGGCTTACCCATCGTAAATTTTCCATATCTAAGTAGTAATATCCCACAGTCACCCGCATATGGAGTTTATATTTCACAAATGATCTGATATGCCAGGGCGTGTACAACATATGAAGATTTCATACACAGAGGTAAACTACTCACTGACAAATTATTGATACAGGGATATCGAAAACCGCGTTTAATGTCAACGTTCAGCAAATTTTACGGTCGGTATAATAGTCTTCTTTGCGATTACTCTGTTTCACTAAGTGAAATGTTGAGTTGCCTTTTCGTTGGCGGTTATTGAGACAACTTTTGGCAGTGGTCGATGGGTTATGTGAAATCGTAACGGATTGCCTAATATCTTTTATACCGAGAGGTAATCTTAATCTTCTATCAGGATTTAGAATATCACCGTAATTCATGTTTTTCATATTATAAGATAAAAACTGTAAGTCGATTATAAAAAAAATGGAAAATTGGGAATTTGATAATCCTATTTACGAAGGAAACGATTATGAAGAGACTCCGTTATTTGATAATGATGATGAAACTATACCTAAAACATTAGATCAATTACCAGACGCGCCATTATCACCTCGCCAAAATCAGAGAGAACGTCAGATAGCCGGAGAAATGGTTGATAAGTGGAAGAAAGAAATGGGTAAGGTCGATCGTGATTTAGAGTTTACATCGACAAAGGATGGTGGCTTATCGGTGAAATGGAGAGGTGAATGGATACGGCTCACGAAAAAGAATAATCCACAAAAATTCTTGGCGATAGGAACTTTAAAACAACATGGACTCGGATTTCTCGAGGCTCTAGGCCTACCGACGAAAGAATCAAAGGGAAAAATCATGCGAGTAGGTGAGAACATTGAGATGCTCGAGAAAGATAATTTTAGAGATGTTGATTATGAAAGATTGTCCAATAGTTTACAAGACCTATCATCAGAACTACCCGAGAGAGAAATATTAGGGCTAGATTGACCCTGCGCAATGTTAAATTTTCACTCGGGGTAGGTCGATGGTGGTTTTTATGAACGGTCAACAAACACCGATTATAAAATGTATGTCGTGTACCGATATCGGATTCAGAAACTTGTATACAAAAAATTTCGAACGTCCAGATTTTTTCAATGTGCGCCGCGATATGATTAGTGAGATAAGAATAGATTTACGCTACGAAAATGGCGACTTTATCGATAATCACGTGCTATTAGAATTTGAAAAAAAATAAATAGTAAAATAAAACAATGGCGATGACGGGATTTTTAAACGAGGATTTAGAAAGAGAATACATAAAATAAGACATTTTGGAAGAGATTAAAGAGGATATAAACCAAATACATAAGAATCGGCGCATGATGAATACGTTTCAATTCGAAGTCAGAAACGGATAGTTAAAATCATCGGGGAATAAAATATTGCTCGATGGTTATCTTATAAGAATTGGGTTGTTGGGTGAGTTAAATTTAACTTTAATCTGGAACGATGTCGAAAAGGGAACTTATCAAACGAAAAATGGAGATATAATATTAATAAATCCACCCCTCGAAGTAAGATCAGGGGACAATTTAATGTTTTCCGCGAATAAACCATCCACATCAGGTTCAATCAACGGTGTGATCGTAGTAAAAGATTAGACGAGTTAAAAACATATTTTCGCTTTAATAAACAAATAAGTAACCACCATTAGATCCTCCTCAGGAGGATACTGGGCATAATTATAGCTTACAGAGAATTAATGAAATTGAATCAAACTTTAGAAGAGAGATCGAAACACGTCGATCTTTATATAAAAATATAAAAGAGGATTAAATCTAACAGACGGTGTAGATACTTCGTTAATATCTGGAGGTATTGTCGTTAGCGGTGTAGGTTTTGCTATTCCTATGTTATTACCTATTCAAGTCATAGCGCTAGTATGCGGAAGTAGTGGAATTGCATTAAAAGGTGTTAGACATATATTATCGAGAAAAATGAGGAAGCATGATTCTTTGAAAAACCTCGCTGAATCAAAATTAAAGTATTCAAGATTTGATTAGTAAAGGTATGGCAGATGGTAAAATCTCAGAGGTTGAGTTTAGACATATTTCGGGGGAATAAGAGAAATATAGGGATATGAAAAAATATCTTAAACGTAAATCTCAAATGAAGCATGAAACAGAAAAAAAGGTCAAAGTGGAATATCCAGAGGATGTGAAGAAACAATTGGAGGATATCGTAAAACTAATAAATTCAAAATAAAATTCTATTGTATGATAGATTTATAAACATGAAAATGTTTATGAATCTTTTTATTTTTGCTAATACTTTAATCACTATCATCATCATTTAACATTTCTAAAATAATTTTATTTCTTCTTCAGAATCACCATCATCATCTTGTGTTTCTCTATTAGAGATGCTCCATTCAAAGTCCCAAGATATTTCTTTTTCATAATAAAAATCATAACCCGAATGTCTAGGATAAAACTCACTCAATTCATCAATTACTTTTGGAATAAAAAAACTTCCCATATTCCCCCAATTCAGTTCTAAGCCATCCCAGGATAAATGACGATTAAGATACTTTAAAGATTCCCAAAGCTTGATGAATTTCATCCAATCCCTATGTTCAATCCATTTACGATTATAGATCCACCACAAATCTTTATTTACAAGATCTAATTCTTCCAATTTATAAACAGGTAAACACGAAAAAATCTGTAATATCATTTCACGAGGAAGACATTTCCAATATGAATCGATCATATTCTCCATATATAAATATCTTTTTTCTTATATAGAATATTTTTTCTTTAAATCATTTTTTTAAAACTTACGAAATAATATTAATTTCGTATCTATTTTTCCATATTTTGCCATTAAAATACGTAATAATTGGTGGTGAACGATCTGAAAAACGTGATGCTTTATAAATTGATGGAAACTCTAATTCTTCACCCGATTGAATATCTTTATTTTTACACGCCTCGGATTGGATCTAATCTTAATAAGGGTTTCAGGATCAGGGTTTTTATTCACTTCTTTTTTTTTATTAATGTCACTTTAGGTTCAGAAATTAGTCCTTTTTCTTTCAGCAACTCTATTAATTGTTTTTTTTTTTATTATAATACGAATATCCTCTAATTTTATTTATATAAAGAATTTCTTTCAATTCAGATAATGTAAACATTTTTATTTATATATATCATTTATTTTGTTATTGACTTATCATTTTTCCCCCTAATCTAGATGAAGCAAATTAAAAAAAATGAATTAAACCTACTTTCAAGGTAAAATTATATTGTTCATTGGATTTATAAATGGGTAAAAATCCATTTATAAATCGTTTACGAGATTGTCCCCAATCGTTTACACTCCTCCTTGAAAACCAAATCAATAATATCGTTATGACTTGTTATTCCATTATTTTCTTTTAAAACATTTTTTACAACTGTTTGCCCAAACGTCTGCCCATCGAAATTATTACACAATAAATATTTCGCCGTCGTTCGATGTCCCCATAAGAGGCAGAACCTCATTTTAGCTAAGGCGTTGTTTATTATATAGCGGTGTTGATTACAATATAAGATATTTTTCATACCAATTCTAGGACATGGAAAAGATCGTTTCATACGAGGCATAGCACATAATCTAATATAATTCATGTCTTTTTATTATTATGTTATTGTTTTTCTTTAAATCATTTTATTATGTCATAAATGGTCGATGGGCGACTATATATAGAAATGGAGTTTTTACGCGTTGGAAAAAATCAATAATGTATGCTATTATTGATTTTTGCGCGTGTTGTGGTGGTTTAATGCGATTAGCGATTTTTAACCATGAAAGTGGTCAAGTGAGACGGAATCACCCATTACTTACACACACACACACACACACAAATATTTACATAACAACTGTAATTTCCTTCATTACAGTTATACAGAACGTTCGTTTTGTTGTGTCAATAAAACCAGTTAGTCACCACGTGATCTAAGTGTTACCCGCTAGCTGGCGTAGGAATACCTGAATATCTAAGAAACCCTTTCCATGACCATGTTACGGCAGCGATTTGTCGGACAAGTATGAATGAATCAATAAAGAATAAAATAACACACGTTCATTCCACATTTTTATTTAAAGCCATTAATTAGCCTGCCACAAAACAAACAAAATCACCGCATCTGTAGCACACTGTAGATGCCCATATCATAGGCCTATTGCGATAGATCTAGGTCATGTTATGAAAAGAAACACAGGCCACAGAAAGGAAAATTTGCTTCGTAGTTACGTTCCTTGTAAGTAAGTTGAAAAGGGAGTCAGGTCTAGTGCAATTTTGTCCTGCATCTCTGACAAACAGCTTGCTTTTCCGTCACCATATAGGCTATTCCTGTCAGAAACAATTCGTCACTCACATCGCGTGAAATCGACTCTCAGTTTACCTCAGATCCCATTAATTGCTAGGCTAATTACCAGGCCCATCTTGTTTTTCACCACCTGTAATATTAATGCCGAGCATAAGTAGTGTTCATAGGTTTCTCAGTAAATTGACGCGATACTCTATATGATCAGCTGGGGTGTATTCGTTTGGTCAGGCGGAGAGCTACTGGAGTGAACCTAAACTGCTCGTTTGCAGATTGGAGAGCACTAGAAGATCTCTATCGTCTTCTTCTCAAATAGTAAGTAGAGGCTGGAGAACCACGTGACATTTGTATAGTTACAAGATGACGGGTACAGATGTCGTGATGCAGTGCGAGAAATGCAGGTCACATTTTGCAACGTTTGATGTCTTCATGAGGCATGCATGTATTACGGGTAGAAATATAAAAAATTCAGATACCAAAGTATAAATCAATAGAATGTCCAGGACATAGATACAAATCCGGTAAAAAATGGACAAACACGGACCTCTGGAAACCAAGAGGTGGGATCAGGTGCCATGGAGGAGTAAGCATCCTCTGTCGACCGGTCACACCCGCCGTGAGTCCATAGTCAAGTCCAATGAAACAAGTGAGGAGTGTATCCTCGTCACAATTGGTTCAGACGTCTCAACAACCGCCAACGAAAAGGCAACTCAACATTTCACTTAGTGAAACAGAGTAGTCGCAAAACAAGACTTTTTATACCGACCGTAAAAATTTGCTGAACGTTGACATTAACGCGGTTTTCGATATCCCTGTGTCAATAATTTGTCAGTGAGTAGTTTACCTCTGTATATGAAATCTTCATATGTTGTGCACGCACTGACATATCGGATCATTTGTGAAATATAAACTCCATATGCGGGTGACTGAGGGATATTACTACTTAAATGTGGAAAATTTACGATGGGAAAGCCGAAATCGTCGCGTTTATCGTATAGCTTAGTTGCTAATTTCCCGTCTGTGTTTAACAGACGAAGGTAACTATACATATTTAACGAAATAATCCAATATTAGTGAAAATGGACACTGAAAATGGAATCTTTCCGCTACTTTCGCTTTACAACTGCATTGCTCTATCGATAGGCTAGGCCCTGCGGCCTCACCGATTTATCATTACTGATTTAGGCCTACCTATTTATACTACAAGTACCACACACCACCAAATATTTCTACAAGATGTTACTTGCTTAGTCATTTTGATTAAAATAGCAACATAATTGTTTACGATAAAAAGATATAGATTTATTTTAACTGTAAATTCGATTCAGATTAGACCGAATTTTCTGCCACGATTTTAAGATTTTTTTTACCATGCAAAAAAAAAAAAAAAAAAAAAAAAAAAAATTCTTAAAATCCGGGCAGATAATTCGGCCCACAGTCAGATATGTACTTTAAAGTCAGGGACGTACAATGCCTTGGCAGAATTTTCTGCCTCGATTTCAAGAATTTGTTTAGTGGTAAAATAAGTGTTTTTAGGGCCTAGATGTACTAGATTTCTAGTTGATCCGTCCCCAGTACTATCCAGTGATTTTCGAAATGATGTAGTTTATTTATTTTGTCCTTTGATTGTATCTGAAATTTTTATATTGTAGAGTGGTCCCGTAAAAGCAATAACAGATGATGGCCGGGATACTATTTTGCCTCAAATATCATGGAAATAATTTTTTTAAACATTTTGTCATTAATTAAAAAACAAAAACTAGCTACAATTTAACTCACTTGAAACAGAGGGAGCTTATATATCTGTACATTTGTAAATCTATATCATATACCGGTAGTGCTTGATTTCCCGTATCTTTAATTTTATTACATTTTTTCATGGTGTCGGCATCCTAAATAAATATACATGTACATGTATATGCATATATATTCTTGTCAATTATTATTTCTAGAAAAATCCAAGGAGCAATACAAAATTATCGTATCTCAAAATACCGTCATATTTCATAATATATCATATAGGTATTTGTTCAAATAAAAAATATTAATCATCAATATACAAAACCTAATATACATGTATATCACTGCTGTATCATCGTAATTTGAGATACGATCTTGTTTTGTATTGACTAAAATGTTGTCGTTCATATTTTGTAAATACGATTGAAAATATTCCTATGTAGACACTGTTAATGTTACTGTTTTATTACTTCACCATTATAACATGCTCGCAAGTACAGTGTTTTTATCATTAAAATAATGAGATTTGTCTACTTTCACACAAGAAAACCCAATATATACAGAAGGTGGCAATATTACATTATATTTTACCTGTGGGTGGATTGACTGGGACCGGAAAGACTTGGGCCAGATTGACTTGGGGACAGATTGGTTTGGGGACGGATCGACCGCATCCTGTTACCTTTTTACCACAACAAAATTTCTTAAATTCGGGTCAGAAAGCCGGGCCAAACAATTCACATTTATTTCTAAAATTCAATTTGTAATCCTAAATAATTTGATAATTTGTGTTAAAATAATTTATTAAGGAGTGATATGTGATTGTGTGTGGTATTATAGGGTATAGTATATGGTATTACAGAGCAGTATGTGGTAGGTTACACCAGCAATATGTGTGATGTAAAACGGGGCGCCTCTGGCAACTATCATCGCATGATCACGGGGGACGTGTCGTCTCGTTGTAGGATCACTTCGTGTTACGGGGGCGTCTGGCGCAGCTCTCGTTCCATGGTCTATTTGTACCGCTAACCCCCCCGAGACGAATTACAGGTCTCGTTGTAGGATCAGTTCATGTGAGGGGGGTGTCTGGCGCGGCCCCTCGTTCTATTTATACCGCTAACCCCCCGTGCGCGCGAACACCCACGGTCGTATCGTATTGACGCAAGAAAAAATTTGAAAATCAGATAAGAAATATTTTCTATATATAAAAGCATGAACATTCTGAATGGTCTGAGAAATTTATATAAGACGGGTAAATGGGGGTATAAGAAAGTAGCCGAAACCGTTTGGGATTATGTGAGAGGCGTGTCGACGGAAGAGCAGACGAGACTGACCGTCAGACGGAATTTACGTCAAACGTTGAAAACGGATCTTTCCAAAGGTGTTGCCCAGGTTGAACGAAAGCTACGGCAGCGTCACGCGCCCACTCTCGATTTCGGCGATAGTTTTAAACACTTCTATACGAGTTATAAAAAAGACGTTCGCTATCACGCCCGTCGAGCGGATCTTAGAGCATTGTTACAGTATTTTAAAGACGATTTCTTGTCTAAAATTTCTAACGAATTAACAAAAGGCCCCGTAAAAATCCAAGTTCAAGTCGAACAGCGATTCAAGCGATATATTTTTAACGAGGGCTTGCAACTCGTAACGCAACTCCATAAAACTCGGCAATATCCGATCTTGAGAGAAGACGAAATCGAAGACGTGCTTCAAACCATGGTCGAAGAGATGCTAGATTAGCTCGATAGAACCGCTCAAGCGGGTTCGGGGTGGGTCATCGACGACGCGCAAATGATTTATTTGAATTTTACCAAGTACCAGCCACCCTTAGGGTCTTCCTATTTTAAGTTGCCCGAGGAGATTGCGAACAAGAAGGCCGTTATAAACGTTCGAAACAAGGATCAGAGATGTTTTATGTATAGCGTATTAGCGTGTTTACATCACGACGCTATTAAATGTGATCATCATAGACCTCAAAAATATAAACAGTTTATCGATAGATACGATTTCGATTGCGTCGATCATCCGACTCCCTTAAAGCAAATACCCAAATTCGAAAATCGCAACGGACTCGCCGTCAACGTTATCGGGTGGACGAAGACTGGAGGTTTCTTCCCTTTCTACATATCGGAAAACTTTTGCGATAAAGAAATTAATCTATTGCTGTTAGAAGGTCCAGAGGATAAGTGGCACTATTCTTGGATTAAGAACACGTCCAGACTGTTCTCTTCCCACTCGAAACACAAAGAGAAATCATATCCATGTCTTCGTTGTCTTAAAATACTATCGAGCGAGGACGTTTACAAAAAGCACGTGGCGGATTGTCGCGGCATTAACAATCCGCCCGTGAAACCCGTCATGCCCGAGAAGGAGAACGCCTTTATCAAGTTTAGGAACTACGATCGTAAACAGCCCGTACAGGCCACGATCTACGCGGATTTCGAGTGTATCATTTCACCCATCAATGAAGAGGCCGACGATAAAACGACGAAGACGTCGCGTCATTACCCATCGGGATACTGTTACGTGGTCGTTTGGAGAACGTGTGAGGGTGTCTATATGATCGAAGAGCCTCAACTCTATCGCGGGGAGAATGCTGTGAAACAACTTCTAGGACGTTTACGACTAGAAAAAGCAAAGATTAACGCCTTTTGTTCTGAGAAAAAAAGGTTCCGTATGACCCGCGAGGACAAGAAAAAGTTCGAGAGGTCCAAGCGATGTTGGATTTGTGGAGACGAATTCTCGGGGGATGCACGCGCGTGGCGTTCTTTATGGACTCAGAGAAAAAAACTTTTAAAGGAACAGGAAAAATTACCCAGTTTGACGTCTTTGAAACGTGACATCGATCGCATATCGGAACAAGGTGAATTAGCCGATTTAGAATGGTATCGCGATCGTCACGATACCATAAAAACTGAGATCGACGAGATCATGAAAGAAATCAAAGACAAGAAGTACGATCTCGTCAAAGTCGGAGATCATTGCCACCTCTCTGATAAGTTTCGGGGTGCGGCTCATAATAAGTGTAATAGATTAATGAGAATGGCATACCACGTGCCCGTCATCTTTCATAATCTTCGCGTTACGATTCGCATTTAATATTATCGGAAATGGACATGGAAGAGTCCGTCAACTGCATTCCGACGAATAACGAAAAGTTTATCAGTTTTTCTGTCAAGGGAGATACCCCCAGATCCTTGAGATTCATCGACAGTTTCCAATTCTTATCGTGCGGTCTCGAGACGTTGGCTAAAAATTTAAACGATTATCCCGTCACGAATTCTATGTTCGAGGACGCCTCGCTTTTAACGAGAAAGGGGGTCTATCCCTACGAGTATATGAATTCTTTCGATAGGTTTAACGAGACCGCTCTACCGCAGAAGAAAGCTTTTTACAGCACGCTGTCGGATGCTCACATTTCTCAGGCGGAGTACGACCACGCTCAAACCGTTTGGCAAAAACACGGATGCAAGGACATGGGAGACTATCACGACTTGTACCTCAAATCGGACGCCTGTCTATTGGCCGACGTGTTCGAAGAGTTTCGCAACATTTCGCTGCGACACTACAGGTTGGATCCGTATCACTATTACACGGCCCCCGGTTTGGTTGCTCATCTCCAAGATCGAATTGGAGCTGCTCACCGATTACGACAAGCATTTATTCATCGAAAAGGGGATCAGAGGTGGGATCACGTACGTTCCGCAACGTTTTTCCAAGGCCAACAACATCTATCTAGAAGACCACGATCCTGACCTGCCTTCCAAGTACATCATATATCTAGATGCCAATGCTCTCTACAATGAAGCCATGACTCGTCCCCTGCCCTATCGAAACTTCGAATGGGTTGACGGAGTGCCGGATCATCCGCCCGAGGGGAAGGGCTACATCCTGGAAGTGGATCTAGAGTATCCGAAAGAATTGCACGAGGCGCACAACAATTATCCGCTCGCTCCGAAAACGTTAAAGGTCGACGCGAACGACCTGTCCAAGTATCAGAGAGCGCTGATGAAAGAGTACGGGATGCGCGACTGGGGTCCCCAAAAGCTCGTGCCCAATCTACGAGACAAGAAGGAATACGTCGTGCACTACCAGACGTTAAAACTCTACCTGGAGCTGGGAATGAAAGTGACCAAGGTGCATAGAACGTTGCATTTCCACGAAGAGCCGTGGCTCGCGAGCTACATCCACAAAAACACTCGATTGCGTCAACGGGCCCAAAACGATTTCGAGAAGGATTTCTTCAAACTCATGAACAACGCCGTGTTCGGGAAGACCATGGAAAACAAACGGAAGAGAACAGTTAAAAATAGTGGGCGCGAACGACAAAGATAGAAAAATCCAAAAGATGACCGCGTCGCCCTCTTACGACGGATTGACTAAAATTAACGACGACATGGTCTTTCTTCACTTCAAACCGACGAGCGTTGTTTTAGACAAACCCATTTACTGCGGCATGGCGATCTTGGACCTGTCGAAGAGGCACATGTACGGGTGGTACTACAACCACCTGAAAGCGAAATACGGAGACGGATGTAATCTACTCTATACCGACATGGACTCTCTGTTGGTCGAAATCCAGACGGACGACGTCTACCGGGACATGCTGGAAGACGAAGACGAATACGATTTTTCCAATTACGAGGTTTTCCACGGAGACAAGGACAAGAACAAGAAGGTGATCGGTAAATTTAAAGACGAATGCGGGGGGAAACTCGTCAGAGAATTCGTCGGATTGAAGCCCAAGATGTACACCACGTTAATGAGAGACGATAGCGTCTCCAAACGAGCGAAAGGCGTGAAACGATGCGTCTTGAAAAACACGATAGACTTTAACGATTATAAGGAGGCTCTCTTTCACGACGTCAGGATATCGCGCGAGATGTACAGTCTGCGCTCGTTTAACCAGATCATTTACGGGATCAGACAGGATAAGACGGCGTTAGATTCCCTGGACACGAAATTCTACATTCGGGAGGATCGCATTCACACGTATGCATTGAAATAAATAATTTTATTATGTAGATAATAAAATTAATCCACCACCAGCAACTCTTCTCGAACGAAATTTCTCTGAGGAGCGGGTTCCTTTAGGTAATAGACATCTATGCCCTGCATTCTAAACTGACGATCGACCTCGTGTTTGTCCACGCTCCAAATGGGATCGGTCGCCCTGTGCTTTCCGCCGAGTTTGGGCTCGTCTTTGAGGTCGAAAAAATGTTTAAGTCCTTGCGAATACAGACTGATGAGGGAATTTGCTATCGATTTGGCCATGCGCATGTTGAGTCGAGCGTGTAACAGATGACTCAGGGTTTCGACCTCCTTGTCGTTCATCTTTTCGAGATCGGAAGTCGTGACGTCTTTTCCTAGAAAATGACGCGCACGTCCGGAATCGATGATGCCCGACAATCTGTCTTTGGCGGATATATCCTTGCTCGGCACGACGTCTGCTAATACATCGTCCACATTCATGTTTTTAGATAGAGATACATTTTTTTATAAAGACTGCAAAAGTTTTCTCAACCATCTTTCCGTTCGGCGATAACGTTCTAAGCGTAAAATATATAATATCGCGACTAGTATTAGCAAAATCCATAAAACGATAAACGATAACAACATGAACACTACCATCTCGGTAAAACGTTTCATCTTTTATTTTTTAATAATCTATAGTTAATGCGAAGTGGATTTGTTTACGAGGTCTAGGAGCTGCTTGCACAAGTCCTCCGTCTCTTGGTTCGACTCTTTTTTTTTTGGACTTCCTTTTGATTAGAATACACTTTGTCTTTCATCTCGCGATACTTGGTCAACTCGTGGGACACGGTGGCAAATTCTTCGTCCGTGATCTTCCCGTCCTCGAGCGCGCGACTCACCAGATCCGATATCGAGTTGAGTTTACTCTCCGCGAGTTTGACGATCTTGAGGTACTTTTCCGATTTTCTCAGCAGTAATCGTCTTACCCCTTTCAGGGCCAATCCCACCGACCCCGCGGTCAGGGCCAGAATTTGGAGCGGCAGTCCCGCGATGGGAACGAGAAATCCCAGTCCCCCCATCGTCGGCGGTGTTCACCGTTCGTCTGTACTTTTTTTTTTTTTTTTTTTTTTTTTTTTTTTTTTTGTGCTCAGATATATGGCTCTCAGTGTTTTAAACTAAGCATGATTACTCTAAAGAGGTTAAGGATTTAGTAATTAGTCGATGAGCTTGTATTATGGTGCATATAATACATGTATGAAATAACTATTCTAGTGTTGTGAGCCAGTTCATCATAGCACAATATTTTGTTTTCTTTATTTCATATTTTCAAATTCACTATAATGATAGATGGAATACATATGTTTTATCTATTTCAGTAATTAATCAAAGCAAGCAATCAATATAAAAATCTCAGATACCAAAGTATAAATCAATAGGATGTCCAGGACATAGATACAAATCCGGTAAAAATGGACAAACACGGACCTCTGGAAACCAAGAGGTGGGATCAGGTGCCATGGAGGAGTAAGCATCCCCTGTCGACCGGTCACATCCGCCGTGAGTCCACAGTCAAGTCCAATGAAACACGTGAGGAGTGTATCCTCGTCACAATTGGTACAGACGTCTCAACAACCGCCAACGAAAAGGCAACTCAACATTTCACTTAGTGAAACAGAGTAGTCGCAAACAAGACTATTATACCGACCATAAAATTTGCGGAACGTTGACATTAAAACGCGGTTTTCGATATCCCTGTGTCAATAATTTGTCAGTGAGTAGTTTACCTCTGTATATGAAATCTTCATATGTTGTGCACGCCCTGGCATATCGGATCATTTGTGAAATATAAACTCCATATGCAGGTGACTGAGGGATATTACTACTTAAATGTGGAAAATTTACGATGGGAAAGCCGAAATTGTCGCGTTTATCGTATAGCTTAGTTGCTAATTTCCCGTCTGTGTTTATATTAAGTAAAATGTCTAAGTATGAAGAGTGTGTACTTGATTCTGTTGTATCTTTAATTTCTAGTTCGCTGGGATATATCGCATTGACATATGTATGAAAATTGTCATTATTAATTGACAAAACGTCGTCGATATATCTAAATGTCAAATTAAAGGACACCGCTAACTAATGAGATATGCACTGTAATAAGACATGAAATACATATACATTTGTCTCTCTACATTGTATTTCAGTTATTAAGCAAGTAACTAATAATAGGTATGGAATATGTACTATAACTAGATATGTGATGCGTATTTTTTAAACAGATATAATGCAATTAGATTTCTGAAAGAAATTGTAGTATTCGAAACGACTTATATTGTTTAAGTAGTAATTTTTTCTTCAATTCAGACCTAAATACGGTCATTATATTAACAGGATCTTTTCTACAGTTGCTAATATGAAACCATTTATATATTGTAAATCCAATTAAAGATATGACTATATTGATGTCATTATATCTGTTTTGTGCTATTTTATAGCCTAAGATAATGTGCTTTAACGTTCTTATATTAGTACTATACCCAAATGTTGTTAGTCGGTTAATAATGTTATTCCAAAATGTATCTAAGCGTTTACAAGTTACAAAATAGTGTTCATATGTGTCTCTAAGATTACAAGTATAACAATATTCACTATCCAATATTTTCCATCGATGAAGCAGAATTTGATTAGGTAAAATGTTGTTAAATAGTTTCCAGTGGAAAAGTTTTTCATCATTCTCCCGGATTTTGTAGAATACAAATAAAAGTTTTTGTTCCAGGAGGCCCCTGGTATTTTCCCCCAAAATATTTTGCCAAAGTGCAAAACAGTAACTTTGAGACACGTCTTTTTTTAACAGTAAAGAGTAGATATTTTTGTTATTCGTTTTTCCAAATTTCATTATCTTTCCGGGATTTACATGTAATATGATATCCGAGAAGTTAATCATTGTTTGTATATTGTTTGCTTTTATCTCAGAGAACCACGTTCTGGGAATTGCTTTCTTTATAGTATATATTTCCGAAATCCAATTTCTTTTGTCTTTCAAATTTTTTAACACAAAATCTTCATCAATATTGCCATTTTCACCGATAATATCATTTATATATATAAACCCAGATTCAATCCAGTTTTTAAAGAACAAGCATTTTCCGTTATGAGTTATATTTATATTCCCCCAGATGATTTCTTGTTTGATTTCAAAGCTATTTTTTATATTTGTTTTATAACCTTTCAACATATACCAGCTCTTTATAATAGCTAAATAGAAATCGGGTATCTGTTCTTTGAATGGTAAATAATTTTAAACAGTTGTTGTTTAGTTGGAAAATAAGAAAATCCGGACCGTACTTGTCAAGAAAGAGTGATGGTATAAGTTTCCAGTTAGCATTGGTCTTATCAAGCATTCGTCTTACCCATGATATTCTTAAGGAATGTATATGGATAGTAAGGTCTCTTATATTCAAACCCCCATTTTGATAAATACTAATCATTACTTTTCTTTTCACTTTTTCTGGTCCCTTTCCCCATATGAATTCAAAAATTAATTTTTCCACCTTCTTTATGTGTTCTTTCGTTATAAACTGTACAGAGGCTAAAAAAATTAATTTTGGAATAACGAAACAATCAATGACAATTTTTTTCCCCAAAATCGAGAGTTTGCGTTTCTTCCAATTTTTCAGTAATGAATCAATGGAAGTTACTTTGTCTTCCCAGTTTAGATTTGAACATACCTTTTTATTCGTTCCAAAGTGTATACTCAAAGCTTTAGTTTTCTTAACCCATTTTATACCCTCAAAAAGTTCATTCCTTCCTTTGTTTTTCCCAATGTACATACCTTCCGTTTTATCTTTGTTTAATTTTAGTCCTGACATTTTACCAAATTCTTCAACAATATCTATAACCTTTCTTACTTCATTTAGTTTAACAAAGAGAGTTGTATCGTCTGCTAGCTGTGATATTTTTATACTTCGGCCCTTTATTCTAACTCCACTTATATGACTATTGTACCTAATTTTACACGGTAAAACTTCTGCAGCTATAACAAATATTAAACATGATAATGGACAACCTTGTTTTATTCCTTTAGATATGTCATATTGTTCTGTTAACCAATTATTGTTTTTTTACACATCCTTTGTTATCTTTATATAACGTTTGAACCCATTTTATAAATGACTCTCCAAACCCAAATTTCCGTAGTGCCTGAATCATAAAATCCCATTCAATTGTATCAAAAGCTTTAGAGAAATCTAAAAAAAGTAAACACGAATCTGTATTGAATTTTTCTGCGTAATCAATAATATCTTGTATCTGTCTTATGTTATATCTTATGAACCTATTTTGAATGTATCCATTTTGATCCGTACTTACAATTTTTTCTATTACCTTCTTGACTCTGTTTGCCAACGCATGCGCAGCTATTTTATAATCAGTGTTTAAAAGTGTAATCGGTCTCCAATTTTTAAGTAATAGTGGATCCCCCTTTTTGAATATTAGTGTTACTATTCCTAATTTCTGAGTATCACTTAGTTCACCCTTTTCATATGCATAGTTTAAAGCATTTAGCACAAAATGTTTTATTTGATCCCAAAACACTTTATAAAATTCAGCCGAAATACCATCGCTTCCAGGACTTTTATTCAGCTTCATATTTTTCACAGCGATACTACATTCTTCCATACTTAGGTTACCATCACATATACCACTTTCTTGTGTGTTTAATGTTTCAGTGTGACATTTGTCTAAATACCGCTTAATCATTGCTTTGTCAACATTGTCTGTTTTATACAGGTTCGAGTAAAATACTTTAACTTCGTCTAAAATTTTGTCTGAATCTCTTAAAATTGTATTGTCATCAGATCGAAGTTGTGTAATAGTATTTTTCTTTTGTCTAGTCTTTTCTAGGCTTAAGAAAAATTTTGAATTTCTCTTCCCCTCCTCAACCCATTGAATTCTGGCTCTAACTTGAGCTCCTTTTGCTTGTTTTTCATAATATGTGTCAAGGGTTTCTTCAAGCGTTTTGATATTTTGCTCAGATTCGCAAATTCCATTGTAGTACAGATCATTCTCTACCATAAGTTTTCTTTCTAAGTTCATAATTTCGTCCCTCTCAATTCTACATTTATTCTTACTATATGCTATGGTATGATATCTAATTTTGCTTTTACAATAATCCCAGATCTGTGATGGATTTAAACTCATTTCTAGATTTTGCTCCATAACATCTTCAATTACCTTTTCAATCATCCGTTGGTATTCAGGGTCATCTAGAACGCTATTATTCATTTTCCATAGCCCCCCTCCTTTATTGGACTCTGTTATATAATTGATTTTCAACGATACTGCTAAATGATCTGTATATTGTATTTGAGCTGTACATTTTGTGCATGCTCTTCCGCGTTTCGATCTCTCGACGAAACGTCTGTTCGATCTCCCCGATTCGTTTTAGACGATATTGTTGCGGATCGCTTTCTAACGCCGGATATAATTCGTTTTTACTCATCTCCTTTTTTCTTATACGCGAGAAATTTTTTATATGTCTAATACGACGACGCCGTTGATGGTCCCCGATTTCGACCCCTTATCCACGCCGAAATTTAGAACATCGCCCAACGTCACCCGCAATGGAGGATTCAACGTGACGACGTCGCCGGTTTTCGTCTGAAAGGTCTTGTGTTCGACGTCGTTCAAGATTAACGTCACGTTTAATTCCCCCAAGAGTCCGAGACGAAAGACTTGACCGTCGAATAACATCGTCGTGCCCAGCGACGGCCTGAGTCTTCCGTTTTTATTCACGTCGAATTGGAACGTGTTCATGATGCGACGATTTTTGACCAACATGGTGACCTCCTCTTTAATGTCTTCCAAGAGTTCTTCCCTTTCCAAGTCTTCGTAATAGAATCCCGATCTAGACATTTTTATTAGTTAGAACTAATTTTCTTAAACTCTAAGACCACGTGAACGGGATGCTCGTGATTGTCGACGGGTTTTCCGTGCTCGTCTTTTAGGTCAATCGTGAATTCCGTGATGCGCTCGCGTCTCAAGTTTAAGAAAACGGGACGTTCGAATTTTTCGACGTACACCTCGGAAAATTTCACGTCGGGACACGACAGGGATGCGACGACGACGTTCAGCTGCTCGTCGTCGAATGTGTCTTCCTCGGAAAGTATGTCAAGATGAACGTTGAGTAGTTCCACCGGTTGCAGGTTTATGCTATTGGTCGGGTAGATGGTCCCGACGAGAGCCACGTTTTTGCCGATTCCGAGAATCTTGCGGAGTTCCGGCGGAATCTCCACCGCCACGTCTTTACCTTCGAGTCTTAATCTCATCGTGGTTTTGTCCAAGACTACTTTCTCGAAGTATCTCACGAGAATTCGTCGTAGGTCGTTGAACGTGTACGACCCGGCGTGCACGACTTGGACTTTCGGTCTATCGCCACGTTTGGCGTATTTTATTTCGACGTCTTTCTTTATGTTGTACAGACCGTTATAAAAACGAACGAACTTCACTCCCACATGCCACTCGCCGTTCGCGTTGTCGATGTCATTAAATAGTTTCACAGGTTAACCGATTTTCGTCACGCGTTAAAACATATTGTTTTTTTATATATATATAACTATTTTAAATCTTAAATAAAAAAAATGAACGTTTACGAATACAGGAAGGATTTGGATTTGTCGTCTTTCGACGTCTACGTCAATGCGACTAAAAAGTTTCACGCGTCGTTCGAGAATATCTTCGTCAAGTATAACAACCCGAACGTCTTCGAAGACGGAACCCCGAAATACTACGCCATGTTGAAGCGGTGGTACCGACATTCCATCAAGGGGTTTTGGCAGAACCAGCTAAATTTCGCGGTGTGGTACGCCACGACCGGATGCAGGGTGACGTTGGGAACGGGAAACGACAAACTGTCGAAGTCATTCTTTCGGTTTCACGTTTACTATCAAATCAGAAGGATCTTGAAGGAAATCGCCGCCCCCTTGCCCAGCGATGCCGATTTCAACCACTACGTGAACAACGTCGACGTTTCGGCGTACCAGCGGATCTGTTGCAAATTCGGGGTGCCGGTCGGCACGGACTGGAAAATCAAGGGAACCATCTTCGGAAAATATAACACGAAGTGGTGCACGTTCATCGCGAACCGCTCGGAGCGATTCACACTCCCTGGATTGGCCAGATTGGACGCGTCCATTCGCCTGGGCGGTCTTAGGCGCCCAAGGCCAGACAAGGGCCTCGATCGTGGACGCCGGCGCCACGTCGCTCAACGCGCAGAAACAATTCCTGGTCAACGTCGAGGACGCGATCAACAGACCGCTCGATTTACCCGCCGACATCTCGCGCTACGAAGATTGCCTGAGATACGCAAATTCCAAACTCGACTACGTCGTCCATCCGGGGCTCTACATGCTGCCCAGCAACATGGAGCTGAACATCGGTAAGAACATCGCGGACTATAATAACGAAATCTTGATCGCACCCGAAACCACGACACCGGGAACGAACGTCGCCCTCAACGCGAAAACGTTCGCTCCTAAACCACAAATTAAACCGCCTATACAGATCACACCGCCTAAACCACCACCTCCACCACCACAAAAACAAGACGATCACGAAAGTCAAAAGACACCCAGTTGTTCTCCCAACCAAATTGCGGTTTTACCGAGTGTCGATAGGATCCAGGAAATGATGGCACCCAAGATACCTGGTAACGCTTCGCCGAATTTGGCCGCCAGTCTCGCGAGCAGTTTCCCGACCTGTCTAGCTGTTTCTTGAGCCATTCCCGTAAACCACCCTCTTTGTTCGGAGGTGGTGGAGGAGGCGAGGGTGCGACCGTCGTTCCCGGAAGGAGTAATTCGACTAAAAATCCCACCGTCATGCCGATCGCCGTCAAGAGGCTAAAGATGGTGATGCCCTGTTCTCTGAACAGATCGGCGATTCGTTCTCGCAAGGGGGTATTCTTGTCCAACAACCCCGTGATCGTTTACCGGATGGTGGTGAGTTGCGATTTTAATTTTCCCTTTAGGATGCCGACGCTCTCGTTCACGCCATCTAATTCGTTTTGCATCTTGGTTATTTCCCTCTCGATGCGTTCCCCGTCGCCGGGATTGTTTTCGAGGTCTTCCTTCCATTGCGACAACATGCGTTCCAACTCTACTCTTTTGGCTTCTTGAACACGCAAAGAACCGCGAATGGTCTTTAAACTCTTATCTAAACCCAACAGTTCTCTCATGGGCAATTCGTGGTTTAAATCTTCTATACCTACAGATAATCTCTCAATCCCGCCGTCCACTTGTTTAACGCTCATTTCCATCTCGATGTCTTCGAAGACTTTCGCAATGTCGCGTCTAACCGCTAACGCCTTTTGTTTAGGATCTTTTATACCTAGAGCTTCGAGGAATCCGAGACCGTGTTTTCTCAACGTCCCAATAGCCAAGAATTTGTCTGGATTACGTTTGTCCGTTAATCTAATCCATTCACCACGCCACTTTGCATAAAAACCCTCATCTTGTTTAACTTCTAAAATGGTCTCAGACGCGGCGAATGCTCGTTTCCATTTATCGAGTGTTTCACCCAAGTCTAATCACTCTCGTTGATCTCCTCGAGGACTGAGGGGAGGACTGGCAAGACATCTCCCCATTTAGAACTATTATCGATGAAAGACGTCTCGGCCATATCATCGTTGTAAGTCGTATCATCAACATCGTACGTCAGATTATCGAACTCGTGAACATCAGCCATTTTAAAACGATTTAAATTTTTTTATTGTGTAATAAAAAAAGATGATGAATTACGGACACATTCTCGATCCCGATAGAAAATTGCGCACTCCCTACGGTGTAAAAGGCGTACGCCAATTGATCGTCATTTCCCATAAACCGCTTGTCAAACCAAAGCAAACGGTGTTGGTGGAGTTCCCCAATTTGTTCGATGACAACGTCATCGTTCCCAGAACTACGAGACTATGCTTCGATATGAACGTCGAGATAGCGGGCGGCGATCTCACTAAGGCGGGTGTTTATAATAATTTGGGACGCAACATCGTCAAAAAATTAACCGTGAAGTTTTCGGGGAATATCATTCAAGACATCAACAACGTCAACCAATTTTTACTCTATAACGATCTTTGGAAACTAGAACGACATAGCATGGTAGATCAGGGGATACAGAGTGACGATCTGAATAAAACGAGGGCAAAACCCATTAATTATGCATTGCCTCTCAACAGTAACGAATACTACGAACTTGCCGCGGCGCAACGCAATCGGTTTTGCATTCCCTTGGATTTCGAAATCTTGGAAACGAGCGAACCCTTTTATCAAGCGGGATTACGCGATAGATTAGAATACATATTGACATTTAACAATGCCAAAGACGTCTTCTATACAGACCCCAGCGATGCCGATAAACCGGTTAGTTATTCGCTCACCAACCTCACTTTAGAATTCGACATAATCACAGATGTCAATCTCGCTCGCAGCATCAGACAGAGAGTATGTGGGGAAGAACACCATTATTACTTCAACAAAATATTGCTACATCGCGAGTGTGAGATAAAAAAATCGGACCCTGACCTCAATGTTGAAATCAACGACACCGGCCATTCTTTCTCGGGTATTCTATTTCTCTTCAAGGATCCTTCTAACGACGATCCGGAAGCTTTTTATAATCCGAGAATCACCGATGTGCAAGTGGCCATCGATGGGAAACCGAGCCAGCTCTACGAGGGTGGAATGAAACCTCGATACCATTACAAGGAAATTAAAAAGTTTTTCTCAGGTTCCTTAAACCGCGAACCCATCACAGAATTAGTCGCCAAGGAACTCAACCTGAGTCAAATGACCGAGGGAAAATATCTCAAAGATCGTTACGCCCTCTGGTTAGATTTACGAACGACACCGGAAAATCATCTCCGCGGCACGGGTCGTAAAGTTCGCCAAGGCGTTAAAGTCCGAATCAAGAAAGAACCCGAAGCCTCCACCAACACCTTGAATGTTTACATCTTCACCGTCTTCGACGGAAAGATCAACATGAAGAACGGCCGTTTCCACGAGCTCATCCATTAAAAATTTAAAGTCATTAAAAAATGTACATTCAACAACCTCATTCCGCCATGATCGTGGGAGCCACCGGATGCGCGAAGACGAAATTCGTCCTCGATCTCTTGGAAACCGAATACAGCAATTTCTTCGAGCGCATCGTGATCCTGTTCCCTTCGATCGATTTCAACAAGGCCTACAGATCGAGAAAGTGGATAGGCGAAGATTTAAAATGCCCCCAAGACAAACGCGTCATGATCGTCAACCCCGTGTCGAAAACAGGAGAAGAGAGATTGCAGGACCTGCTGCGACTCTTTTACGACAAATACAAAGGGACGTCCACGTTGTACATCATAGACGACTGTTCGGCCACGAAGCAGATAAAAAAGAAAGCGGACGCCCTGTCCATGTTGGCGTTTTCGGGGAGACACGCCAACCAGTCCGTGTGGGTGTTGACACAACGCTATAATAGCGCGTCCAAAGATCTTCGCACGCAGGTCAAGTGGATCGCGCTCTTCTACACCAAAGACAAGTTTAGCTACAACGAATGCTTGGACGAGAACGACGTCATCCCCGACGACGCAGAAAAGCGACGCCTCAAGCACGCGCTGTCGCAGCACAAGCACTCCAAACTGATCTTGCGAACGGAACAACCGACGGGGTACAAGTTTATACAATAATTTATATTTTTTGTAAAATATAAATTTAGTACTTGCGGGGTCTTCCACACGTTTGAGGAGGTCCTCTATACTTTAAATAATAATAATGACTTCGCTGTTTTCTGTTATCGCAGGAACGACACGCGGTGTGAGGAGTGGAATCGAACATTCATCTTCCGCACGAGTCGCAAAATTTCAAGGGGCTGAAATCGCGTTTCTTCATGTATTTGTGGTGAATGGCACAAAAGATGGAATCCTTAACGATCTCGCGAGGGCACGGAGAATCGCGAATCCTTCTGACGTGGATGGGCATCTGACACGTCGTCTTGTCGTTCGGCTCCATCCTGATGCTGCGAAACATTTTAGTCAAGGGCGTCGTACATTCGTCGTCCGAGTCTACCCCGCAATCGAGTTCGTCTAGCATCTCGTCGGATAGCTCGCTCGGCTCTATCCCGATGCTGCAGAACATTTGATGTAAGGACATTTTTATTATACATAGAATTTTTTATAGCATTTCAAATCATTTATTCATCATCGTCCGAAAGATCCGAGTAGTCCTCTTTCACCATCGGTTTTCTCTCAACCTTTTCCTTGACAACAACTAGACCCACGAACGTTGTAATGGATTCGTTTCTAGGTCCGACGAAAACGTGATCAAAGGTTAAAACGGTAACAACCTTGCAATGTTTTAAAATTGGTTATTATTTTTCCTTGATCCATTCTAAGTTTTGCGTAAATAACAGGAGACTTGTCGCTTTTCAAGATCTTGAGATCATCGCAGTTGAGTGGCTTCTTTCTGCCATTCTC